>CM072861.1:13572500-13842500 GCA_036937835.1 Pampus argenteus | reverse complement strand
ATATGCATTGCACAGATCATAGCACATGGCACTGGGCATACTCTCGATCCATTTATCACACTGCTCCCATATGGACACAGATGATACATCTATCTATGAATCTACAGAGTCCATCTATCTGTGTATATACTGTGTTACTGTATTGATCTATAGATGTACTTTGACTTGAGGGAGCAGGGTATAATGAGCAGAAGAAAGACTCTGTCCCACCAACATGTGAACAGGATGTGTATTATTTGCACTGAAATGGTATTATTGTGCAAATTACCTGGTGGAACTCCCTCTGGTGCTGGACGGCCCCAACGTCACCTCCTATGGGCAGCTGCTCCGACAGCTCTTCGTCCTTGGCTGTCAGCCATTCTATGATCTCCTGCAGAGAGAGCTGCAGCTTCCCGCTGTTGTCAGAGAAGGCCTCTAGCCGCACCCTGCCAACACACACACGGTTCAGCAAACGGTTCTTCAACAAACCAACCAAATACTGCAGACAACATTTGGTCGATGCCTCCCACTATCCAGAATGTCAAAACATTATTACATTTGTTAACATCCAAAAATTCAATATGGACGATTTAAAACTTGAATTGCTATACATTAGTGATGAACAGGTTTCTACAAGCCCTGCAATTTGTCTTCTGTGCTTGAAAAAAGACCGGTAGTTCAGTGAACTGTGAAAAACAGGTATTTTAATTTTTATTCATAATTTGGGTGTGTAATAAAATTTAGGCCTTTGCTGCCCCTTTTCAGTCTGAACCTTTCTTAGTTTGGGCAGCTATATCACATACCAGATGTGCTCAAGTGAAAGTGTCAAACACACTTGGCAGGGCATTGAGGACACTGTCATGAGAAGGTCAGCACTTCAACTCCATCTGGAGTGAGTCATGAAGAAATCAAATGTGCTTGAAATGTTATTATGTCACTTTGGACAATTCTGTATCTGAATAGTGTCCTTTAGTATTGACAAATATGACTTTTAAAGGAGATGGTGATAATTATGATTATGATAAGTGATAATCAATTAAACATGTACATTGTTAATGAAGCTATTATAATGTACTGTTCGAGAAACCCTTCCCACAAACAGTGATTGTTCAATCATGGTTTAGCAACCCCACAGGTCTGTCAAGCTTTGGATTTCTCCTGCACAAAAATATCCACAAAAATTTCTCCACAAAAATGTGAGGCAATTATTGATTACTGTCTAAATAACTAAGAATAAAGAATTCAGCACACATATCTACCTACAAGAGTGATAAATCACTATGGAGCCAGTCATCCTAAAACAAGCAGATAGCATATATGTTTTCTCTGCTTTTTCACTGATGTTTATAGTTTCTGGACAACAGCAAAGCCCTATAGCACAGAGGGATCAGACCTTCAAAACACAGACAATATTTGTTATTAGAGTACATTCATTGTTGGTTTTGGCCTTTTCATGGGATTTGTTGGCAATAACAAAAATACAGAATACCACCAGACTTGATATTAAGGTTAGGGACCAGGTAATGCAATATGTCAATGTGTGGGTGTGTGTGTGTGTGTCAGAGAATGACTCATGCCTTTAATTTATTAGGAGGTAGGTTTATTTCTCCAAGTCTCCTTGGCAACAGGGTGTGTATCTCTTTGAGAATATTAAAAAGGCACGATTATCAAAAAGAATTGTTCATGTTCTGTTTGTGTGTGAGATGGCGTATGTGCTCAATAATAGCCAACAGGCTTGATGACAACACCAACGATCAATAAGAACGGACTAATGGGATGCTGTGTGACTTGCGTGCAAGGTAGACTGCTTCCTGCGTTTGTATTCAACATCAGACACACTCTATATACAGAGTTGTCTATTAGCATCAGAGACAACAGCTTGAAAGATTGAAAGATGTCGCCAGGGAACACATGATGAGACTGGTTGCCCAGATGATAAGTTTAATTTTTTTCGTGACAAAGATCCTGAACCCTTTCATTTCCTGAATCAGTTTCATGCAAATGATTCAGCAGACATAAAATATGCAGCCCAACAATAGAGAGACAAACCACTGTTATGAAAATCAGTATATTCAGGTTCATGCAACAGATGAGGAAACAATCAACACCCGTATGTCTTTGAGAGTGATACTGAACTACTATCAGCTCTTCACTTTTGCTAGTTGTGGATAAGAATCCTTATTACAATGTTTTGTGAATATAAAACTATGCTGCCATTTTGCAAACCCTGAGTTTTGTATTCAGTGTAAACCAATGTTCTCATAGTTGGACAACTATGTTGCATGCTATTACTTTCTGTATCCCCTCTGCATTTCCTGATAGTTGGCATCCAAAGTCAATAACATGGTCAAATAGATATCCAACTCCCCCAGTCAGTCAGAGAGATTACAGAGAGAAGCTTAGTGCGCAGTTTGATGATTAATTAACACATAGGAGATTGGAGCGGTGTTTCTGCTGTGTTTGGGAGAGAGGAGCTAGCTGGTGTGTTGCCTCGGGGCCCATAGAAGATTTGAGCTTAACCACTATTCCTATCTCTTCTCTTCTCCCAAATGTTAAGAGAGCTGGCAAAAAAAAATTTGTGAGGGTGTATGATGGGCCACATTGACACAGCAGTGCTGTATTTAGTTGAAAGGGTATGAACATATTCAAAGGTGTGTATATGTATAAAGATGCCACACTGGAAGCCTTAAAGTAGTTTGAGATGCAACACATTTCTTGCATTTTGTTGTCACTCAGCAGCAGTTAAGATTTGACTAAGGTTCAGGCAGATCTAGTTTAGGAATAAGTCATGATGGAGAGGGTTTGGCATTATGTTTAAACATAAATTCTGTCTGCCAGCGGGTACGATCTCCTGGGAAGATGAAGGCTCGATTTATGGTACAATCTATGTATGAACTACTGAAGCAAGTTATGAATTGTGATATTTGGGCACCGTAAACAATTTAGCTGCATATTTTAAATTTAGACATAACTATATTCGGTTTTCATTGACAGATCTGAACTTATAATATTGTTAATCAACTTTTACCAACAACACAATTTAAGATAATTAGAAAAAAAACATGTTTCTCTTGTCATTTGCTGATATTATCTCTCCTTGCTCTACTTTGTTTTGAATGTATTTCTGTCTCTTCTTTCAGAGCCTTTCCTGTGTTTTTCTTCCCTACAAATGTACTAATTTTTTTCACTTATATTTTGACAAACTGGAGTTTTTGTCAGTGTCTGAGCTCATAATGTAGTCACTGTCATCACTGAGTCTGCTGCAGCTGGCATCACTCTGAACATGTCTCATATTCTTACATATTAACATTTTGGCTTTTATTGTTGTCATTTTTAAGTAGTCAGAGTAATTTACGTCACTAATAATAACATTAATTATTGCTAACAACTGTGTCATTAAGCTTACAAAGCTAGTTGACCAGTATGGTGAAGGTAAAAATCAGTAACCTTAAAGCACTAAGTTTGAGATTGATTTTAGCATTTCCCAATGTTTAGGGCCAATAATGCAAAAACCAAACAAAAAAAACACAAAATGTTAATAACGTATCTGAGAATAGTTTCATATGAATAACTAATTTTGGCCAAAATGTCAGATAAAACTTTATAATTCTAAGGTCACAAAAAGGAAAAGAGACTTGTGCTCATTTCATACACATGAAAGATGGCGAACAATGTTTGGGCAGAAAGCACCATATGAACCCAACACCCTGGACAAGTTGCAAAGTATTAAAAATGAGTGTCCCTCTTCAACTACGCTGCTGAAAAAAATATTGCAGTACTAAGTCGTACTTGAAAGTTCATTATTAATAAATCATGTGGCATGACATCTGTAAACTGCACACAGTGTGCTCATGTTTGCCAGCCTTTTGTTGGGTTTCTTTCCCTTTCTGCATCTCTTTTTGATCTTCTACACTGTAGGGATAGAGCGTGCCGTGTGTGATGCATTCAGGGACTACTCTTGTGGAGGAGTTTTATTGATGCCTTGCCTAAAGCGTCTCTTCCAACAGTCATTTTACTGAGGTTTGTGGGGAAAACATTTGATGAGTGAAAAGAGCAGACCAGACATTGGGGCTTTTTTAAACAACCGGAAATACTGCAAACATTTGAAGATATACAGCAGCTGACGGCAACAAGGATAATTTACTCCTGTAATAAATTTATTTGTAGATGTACAGCAAAGTGATTGCCCTCAATAGCAGTAAAATATTGTTTATCAGAAATTAAATTAAATTATAACACTCAGCATGCTTGAGAGGCACCTTGATTAATCTAGCTTTGTTGTCATGATGAGAAACTCTTAACTCTGAATTTTCAGTTTTTCACTTTCTGTGAAGGCAAATGTCTCCACAACTGACACCAAAATAATTTGGGCAAATACAACTAAGTAAAAGATTTTTTTCCCAGTGCAGAACAAGTACTCTGATAGAGACCCACTTGGCTCCCACAACCAACCAATAAATATATGTAATAGTAATATGTAAGTGTGTGTATTTTTGTATGTCTTCGGTGTAAAAATCTTGCGTCAGAATCATTGTTCATTTTTATTGCCTGTGTGAGTGTGTATGTGTACAGAATGACTGTGTCAATTCAGAGTTTCCCTCATGGTGCTATTCTCAGATTAAAATATAAAAATACCATACTGAGTGACTGAGGACAGGGACTCACTCGCAAGAATGCAAGTCCTTCAAAAGAATAGCAAAGAGTATTTAATCAAAACTGTATTCTGCTTGACAAGGACATATCTCATACATATTTGTTGGCATGACAGCATGGCATGTAGCAATAACCATTTTGTGTGTTACTGTGTAAGCAATTTCCATTGTAATTTTTTCATGCCACACCATGATACTTGTTTTTATTGCAATGGAGTGATGGTGTTTGAGTGTGTTTATGTGTATGTGCATGTGTAGGTATACTGGCATGTTCAAAGATACAATTTTAATCCAAACTTCCTTATCACAAAAAAAAAAAAAAAAAAAAAAAAAAGAGAGAGATTGGAAGTCATGTTTTTAATACCTTGATTAACACCAGGCAACGACTAAATCTGTCCTTAAGTAAAAAGGGCACCTGCACGAAATAAAGATTATTTAATAGAATTACGATGTTTCAACATTATGTCTTCATCATCTGTTTTTGCTTTCTCATAACTGATACCATGTTGAGATGTGAATACTTTCTTGAAGTAGTACAGATAGGAGCAGAGGGTTAACAGCAACTATGACCAAGTCCAAACCAACTAACAACAAGGAACTTATGATCAGTTGACAAACACAAAAAGCTCAAATTCATCAATTATGTATCTGCACTTCACCTTCATGCGGTCTAAAAACACATTGATCAAGGCTTTCAGTGGAATTGTACCCGTTGCACATCCATGCAGGTGCTAATGCACAGAGCGTGTCAGCAATCCTGAAGCCCTCATTGTTTTGCAGCATTTTGTTTTCATTCCTTTGTGGATTTGATTTACTCTATATAAACCATTCAGCATGTCTGTGTACAGTGTGTGCATAAAACCTGATTATCTTCTCTTGCTAGTCAAACAGACACTGTAGCAGTCCAAAAAAGTCCAACATTGTCTGTAATCTGTGTAAGACCACCACCTCTGATTTGTTCTGCACCAGATGATTGGTGTGAATGCACAGTTCAGTTCTCTCTTCACAGCTTTACCCTTGTTTAATTTCAGGCTCCACATACACACACACACATAGTGGTAATTCATCAAATTACTCATGGGGCCCCTAATTCCCCATTGGTTTGTTTTTATCATAAGTTTGTTTTCATGAGCCCTGGAAATTGGAACAAGCTCCAAGCCACCAGACATGCCGTCCGTCCTACATGTACAAGACTTGAAGCTGTGATTCCTTCTTTATTAAATCATCATTCACCAGCCTTTATCCAGTGGGATACACATAACGTGACGCAAATGGAAGTCTCTCAAGGAAAAGAGAATCAAGCGTTGTGTGAGGTCTGAATTAATGATTGCACGTCTGAATTAATTGATTAACATGTCAACAAATAATGCTTGCTTACAAAAGGAACATTGGGTAAAATTAAAAACCTGAAATGTGGGACACATTTAAAACAGCTGGCCTAGCAGTTTAAATCCATCCATCAGTATTATGGAGCAACAGTGATACTAAATAAATGTATATATAATATATTGGATGGAGCCTTTTTCTTATCCTGAAATAAACCACAGAATCGCTAATTGATTCTCAGGCAAGCATTAAAAGCAAAATCCATTCCTTCAAGCAACTGGATGATTGATGGCTCAATCTACCCAATAGCCCATAGTCCCACACACACACACCTGCCATTGTTTAACTAACCCCCCTAGCAGCACCTGCTCTTCACCCCTGACCTTGAACAATACAGTTATAATTAACCTAATAAAATTAACGTAATTGGACCTTAATTTGTCCTGCAGGCATTACACTGTAGTTTGCCTGAAGATAAGATAGAGAAAGTGGGGCAGAGAACCACCAAAGGGCAATGCATTGAGCCTTGACTGTCGCTAGAAGGTGCTAGCAAGGAAGGAAAGATACAAAAAATTTAGAGAGACATGATATATACACAGGAGGATGTGTAAAATAAAATGCAACAGAAAAGAAAGAGCAAAGACAAAATGGAGAGGGAATAAGTAAAAAAACTATACGTTGAATGAGAGGGGTACCAATATATAGATATACTTGTGAATATATATACAGGAAAAAAACAAATTCGGAGGTCTCCCCTTCAGACAGATGCTGTGTGTGGGCAGTTGGCTCTGTGCAGCTATCCAAGCCATGCAGCAAACACATTCATAACATGCCACCAGGCCACCCACACCAACCTGAGTGGGCATTCCCTGCAGTGCAAAACAGTGGGCACCTCCCTATGTGGCACAGCCTGAGCCTCAACAATTCATGATATTGTCATCATTATGGTTCACACTGTTTTCAGCTAAGTTACATGTGAAATCTGTTTAGCGTAAACTAACTCATACCTGCAACTGACTAAGAGGCCTCCTGTACTAATACTAGTGATGCCACTGAGTGAGATTTGCGATGATTAGGCAAGAACTGTCATGTGTTAGTATGAAAGTGCAATAAATGGATGGAGTACAGCTGGTGTTCAGCAGAAATATGCCTTACTCACTAAAGCTAACACATGCTGGGCTGGAGATGAGTTACAAAAACACACACCTCATTTAGTTAAAGGAATAGTTGTAGAAATACTGTAGGAAATATGATATTCGGTGAGTTCAGAGAGTTCGAGAGATGGAACGAATGACAATATGTAGCTACAGCAAAGCAGATGGTTAGTTATAATAATGTACCTAGTTTAGCATTAAGACGTGAAACACGGTGCTGGAAGGTTGATTGTTTTCATTTGGACCGAGCCAGGCTAATTTTTTTCCTGTCTTAACACTAAGCTAAGCTAACTGGTTTCTGCCTGTAACTTCAGATTCACCATACAGACATGAGAGTGGTATCAATGATCTTCTCATCTAACTTTTGGCAAGAAAGCCAATGAGCACACAACCCAAAATGTTGAACTACTCCTTTAATTTACTAAATGGCATGCAGAGGTAAAATTGTCCTTGTTTGTACTGTCCACACTGATTATTGGCTGTCAGGCTTGGGGACAGGTGTGAGCCGGTCGATTGCCACGACAGTCCGACATGAAAGAGTGCCATGATTGTGACGTAGGGAGGAGATGTCTACGTATATCCTGGGAATAGTGAGAAACATCTTCATGCATGAGAACTCTCTCTTCATCTCTCTGAAGAACTATTTAGCCGTCTGACAGCAATACATTGCTCATATCAACTGGTGCTATGAAGAAGAAATTATTCCCAGCTTTTCTACTGAATGAAGTGCACAAAACCTTTAAAAAATAACTCATCTTTTTTCTTAAGCATGGAGACTATTTACTGAGCAATACGGAAACCTCCCACATGATCATATATAGTATTTTCTTACACAATAGTTACAGATGGCTGAATGTCCTCAGCAATATGCTTGCAGCAATAAATGTCTCTTCTATTTATAATCATTCAGCAGTGATGGACACAGCACAGCGTATTGTTGTGGCTTACTTGTTCGGTCGGGGGCTATTATCTCGATCCTGCATAAAACATTAAACCACAAGTTGATATAGCACAATGCACACGGCAATAAGAACAATGGCATCGAAGCACTGTTTTGTAGTCAATAACACATGATACACAGCTGGTGAGTGTGCATAGAGTGGCTCACAGTGTAATGATTTTGCCTGCTTTCCATATAAGATGAAAATGTGATCAACCCCCCTAACCTTCTGTTATCAATGCTGAGTCCAATTAACTGAGCCACACTTTGTCAGACTGATAAATTATCTGTGCTCTTGCCATCTTCAAACATTCAGAGAATTTTGTTGCGCTATTTAGCCTTTACTTTAGCTAAATTCTCTGGATGTTTCCAGGAATAAGAACATACAGGTGCTTTTAGGAGAAGTTTATATTAATTCTAGACAAAGTACAGTTTACTATTGAGGATAATGTATGACAGTTTAAAGGATAGAAGGAAGCACTCATGACTTTTATTGGAGTACCTGTCAATCATTGCCAGACAGGCCATTATAAAGCCAGTCATCTGCACTTGTCCAGCCGCTGGCATAAAACGCAGTCAGACGTTTCCTCTGGACAACACACGCTCAAGGTTAGACAGCTTTTCATTAAAGCTTTTTCTCGTTTATTCCTTCTTATACTCGTCTTTCCCTCTGCCCCTCCCATTTCTTTGCATCCCATCTCTCTTCTGTGATGATTTAATACAAGCTGTCTGCTCTCTCTCTCTCTATAACACCATCGACTCCTTCCTGTATCCCCCCCCCTTCCCCCCTCAGCCTGATGAAGTCAGAGTGCAGCTCGGGTATAAACAGCCACTGCAGGGCATCCATAGTGATCTCATTACACGGGACTGCAGGGGAAACTGTCTTAACCAATTTTACAACTATCCTTCCTTATCGCCCCCCCTCCCCCTTCCAAGATATATCAGGGTCAAGTAAGCAATTAAGGGGGCAATTGTATAAACAGGATGCCAGTTGAAATGAAGAAACAGAAATGATGCGGCAAGCCTGGACATTTTCCATTTAAGCATCAAAGAACAACATGAACACCCTCTAAGTGTTCTGCACTGGCAAACCTCTCAAGTGTAACTTGTACAGTGGCAGTATTAACCCATATTATATCAATAATTAATAACCTGACTGGAAGGAGTACTGAAATATGCATTATTGTGTGACAGCACGTTATTAGTTTTTTTTAATTGCCTGAAAACTGACTGTAAATGGTGACAAGAAGAATCATTAGTAAGAAAATGGAAAACAAAAAAAATGCAGACATTATATATTGATGTTAAGCTCTATTGTTCTGTGTGAGTGGGTGGACATTAGTGTAACATTTCCCAACAGACACAACCACAAAATGACAATTGCCACTGTGTTTTAATTTAATTTATAATTCTCAATTATAAATCACTAAGAAAAAAAATCACCATTTTCCTCATAATTAAGAGACTGTATGGCTTTGTTTTTGAAAGGCGTTTATTGCTTCCATTAAACATTGGGTGTGCAGAAGGATTTCTCTCCATATGTTGTCAATGTGAAAGAAGAAATTGTTTTAAGTTGTGATTTAAAGGGAAACTTTGGTATTTTTCAACTTGGACCCTATTTTCCCATCATTTTAGGTCTACAGTAAGTGGCAAATGGGGACAACAATTTTTTAAATTGGTTCAATATTGAGCGAGATCGCTTCAGCCAGTAATGCAATGTAAAACACAAGCCAGTTGTATCCACTAGAAGTGCTTGTTTTTGACACTGACAGGCTCAGATTGTTATTATAATGTAAGTAATGTTAAACACAGGAGGTAGCTCCCTATAGCAGCATTACGGCTAACTGCAAAGGGATTTATATCTGGGGCAACTTGCTGGCTAAACTCACCTTGCTCTGCATATTCATCTGTGCACCCCAGTTTGTTTATTTGTTATTGAGGCTTAGAAAAAACTGTAATGTCTAGCAGTTAGTTAAATTAATTATGTACAGTTAAAATGATTAGATGTTTAATTGTGGAAAATTTCTGAAAAAGTCATTAAAGAAAATTAACATTTTTGTCTTTTGACAAACAGTAGATTGACTGAAGTTTCTTCAGTCCTCCAGACTCCCACAAAATGTCTCAGTCCCAGTAAAAAGTGTAAATGCTTACCGAATGTTGTGGGACTTGCGTTTGATCTCGTTCCAACAGAGGTTCATGTCTCCTGTTTGGTGCGGGCTGCCTCCTCTCAGTCTCCTGCACTCGGTCCCCTCCTCCTGCCCCTCACCGTCCACAGTGGACTGGCACGGCACACAGTGGCATCCCGGCCACGAGGGCCGCCCAGCAGCTGAAGTCACAAAGACAGGCAAAGAAAAAAATAAGCGAAACGTCACATGATATGAGTTTTTGAAAGTTGATTCTCATATTTTTGGAATGAGTTTGCTGGTAATTAATATTGTGTGTTGATCTTTAAAGCAGCTATGGGCAGGATAAATTGTCTGGCTTTGGCTATTCCAAGGCTAGTATCAAAACAAATTGCAAAGCAATTATAGACCAGTTTTTAATTGGAATATAACATTTTAAAAACTTACACTGGCTTGAACCATTTTTTAAAACTGAGCATATGTCAAATCAATGCTTCCCCAGAAAACTGCTCAACCAAGCAGAAAAATCCAATAAAACACTGACATGACATTCGTTATATTTTAGGGTTAGCAACTCTTTAAGACAAAAATGACAAAGGGACATTAATCCTCAATATAAAAATATCTACTGTAGGACAAGGAAATGTATAGACTGAAATAATAAATCAGCAGATACCTCTCCAGTCTACTTCTGTACTGAGCTTGTTAAAGAAAGTGTTCAAAAATGTGAAGCACACACAAAATTTATGGTCAACAAATCAGAGTGAATAATTTTGTCCTGTGTGTAAGACAGACAATCTGAATCATGAGACACCAGCAGTTTTATCCCGTTATTCCATTCCATTAAACTCCCACAGACAAAACGCCAAAAAGCCTCTTTTTTCACAGACTTTCAGAGTATGAGGTAGGCTTGAAGAGGTGCAATCCCCTTGATGGAGTTCATGGGGAAAAAAAGAAGTCACTAGGCACTTTCTCACACACACACACACACACACACACACACACACACACACAGCACACACAAAAACAACATAATAAGCGGCATTCAGAGTAGAAGAAGGTTTTCTAGGTTCATAGGTCATGATAAATCTTGTGTTTGGTCACTGGACTGTCAGAGGCATCCTGTGTTTTCTGTTAAATTCACAACCTTTACCTTCGCAGCAGCTGGGCCCATCAGCCTCATAACGTACAAACACACACACACACAACCAGTAGCTTCCCTTATATGTGATCAGAAGGTTCCAATCTCATCGTTTTGTTTTGTTGTTTCTTGTTCAGCTTGTTCTCCCCCACTGGAAGGCACAACCTTTAATATCTACAGAAGCAATAAGCTATCAATTTACGACGACACACACATATATTACACTCACTTGGATATATAGTTATCAAAAGCTATAAAAGCTCTTGTGTCTTACTCACACCTTTATTTTAAGTAGCTCTCTCTTGAGCTCAGGTGATTTGTCTAAAACAAATTGAGGCAGACCTGGAAGGAAGGAAGCGGGAACTTTTTTGTTGCAGTGTCAACTTTAGAGTGAACGATTCCCCAGTGGGAGGCAGAGAAAAACAAGCCAACATTCAAACCCTTACTTTATCTTCCTCTCCCTAACCTGAGCATATTCAATCTTTTCTCTCTACCTTTCTAGTTTGTTCTGCAGACCACCTCAGATTTCCCGGATGGATTTTTTTTTTCTTTCTATTTCACATGAATCATCATCATCATCTCGTTCCCACTCCTGTCTCCCCTTATCTCTCGGCTTCATTCCCTCCCTTTTCTTCCTCAGACATCTCCTGTTAGTGCAGGTGAGTCTTGTATGAATCAGCAATACCTTGCACATCTCTCCCACTCTCTCCTGCTCTCACCGTCTCCCTCCCTTCACAGGTAATCAGAGGTCACATTTGACTCTGCATACTGTTAGCACTTCCAGGACCTCACCTTAGCTCAAATACAGCCAAAAATAATGACTTAAATGTTCATATGCTGTCTGTACTGTGCAGAATTAAATCACTGTTCTTTGTTTGTGAATAAAACATGGATGTGGATGAAAACAAGGCAGCAGAAGCTACACATGAACAACGAAGTTTAAGGGCAGAATGGCAGCATGATTGTTTGGAAAGCTGACTCATCCAAGATGTGAAATGGAGTTGAACAATGACAGCCATCCGCTACACCACGGCTAACACCAAGAGAATACCCTATGGCAAATGATAACTGAGAGAGGTTTGTTTCTCTAGTGAAAAGGGAGAAAAATGACAGCTCTGTCTCCCTGCGATCTCAAATCCTTTCTTTGTCACTCTTCAACTTTCCGTTAGACAGCTAGTAGCAGGGTTTAACACAATCATTATTGCGGCAGGAAGAATTGTATATATGAACTTTAATATAAAAAAAAATCAGTTTTCCTCTTAAAAATAACATCATCATCATGTCTCTATTATCTTCGTCTAGTAGACATCTGCATCATGCAGACATGTATCAACCCACAGTGCAAAACATGATGTGAGTCTGTCTCCCGCTTTAAACTTCAAAAACATGAGTCATGCTTTAAACATGCATTATTTACTGCCTTGATCGGATGTGGCATTGCTCAGTCAAGCAAATGCACTGCATGTTTTCAAAGATGTTAAAAAACCAGCAGAGATTTCATTGACATGTCATAAAGTGACACAGACAATATTCATCTCAGCGTTATGGCTCCAGCTCCAACTACTCATAGCGGTTTCCTATAGAAATCATAGCTGAACACTTTTAAAATTGACCAATTATGTGACAAGCACAGACAGTATATCTGCCACTTGAACCAAGGCAACCTGGAAGGACATTTTTCTGTACAATATGTGAATTTCAAATCAAAGGAGTTGAAGATGATAAAAGACAGCACATAAAGCTTTGCTGGATTTCAGAGTGAAGACAGTTCAACTGTGCAGATAAAGCATCAGACGATCAAAGCCACCGTGCTGCAACACTGTGTCGACACATTGATATTAATCTGAAGGAATCAAGACTGTAACGCAGATATCTCTGAGAAGCACCAAGATAGCTTGGATTTACTCTCATTACTGGAGCTCTGCAGATAAAAATGCAATTCTTTCACGATGTACAGTACCTACCTTATTAGTACAGACTTCCTGCGTTGTTTCGATTCCAGTCTCACACTCACACTGTTAAACCTGTCACTGAGGGTAACTAAGTGTTGACATTATTTATCCTGTCTGTTGGTCGGCTTGGTGGAGAATGCAGAGATGAGTTGGGCATGCGGGGAGGGATAAAAGAAACAGACAAACAGGGAGAGAGATGGAGGTAGAGGAGGGAAGGATAGAGAGGAGGAAGACAGACATAGGCATGGGGAGAGATGGGTGACCTAATAAGTAGAGACTTGTCTCTTGGTGAAAGAGTTGTCTGTCCTTGCACATTCCTGCTCACACCTACGTGGCTCCCTAATCCCCACTACCAACGGGAAGAAAAGGCCATCTGCCTGATGTCCTTGACCCCCGCACACACACTCGCACAAACACAAATGCTCTAAACAATGTACAAAAACCTGCACTAATGGTTCTGGGAACAGTCTTGAGTCAAAAAAAATAAATCAATAAAATAAATATAATCCTTCTGCAGAAGCTTGGATTTCTAGTGTGCTCCAACAGTATACACCTCTGAACCCAATAGGTGGCCTGCAAAAGCCAAAATCATTTGGTTGTTGAAAGCAATGAGACTGAACCAGTCTCATTTAGAACAGAGGACTAACAGAACAGAACTAACACTAACATTAGCTAACTTGTGCTAACAGGGTGTGTATCATACTCAAGTAAAATCAAACTTACCAAAATCAATCAAGGGAAAGGGAGTCAATGGGGCATATATCAAGCGTCAGTGGCATTGCATTTTAAAGGTACTTCTGCATCGTCTTCAGCCTCAAGTCGTGGTAGTTGCCGCTTGGCTAGAACCTGAGAGGCATGAAAAAGGAAGGCCTGACTTTTTTTTTTATATCTGGAATTTGCCTGATATGAAGGCGTCTCTAAATGAAGTTTATCTTGTAAATTATTCCAAATCCAGAGTGCGTAGTACAAAAAAGAAGTTTTGCCAAGATCAAATCTGACTCTGGCGACACGGAAGATTATCCATTTAGATGATCTGATATGGTAGCTGTTAGAAACAGGAGGAAGCAGCATTTTACAAATGTAGGCAGGTCAATGACTACAGCTGTGCAACACGACCTTTAACTAATTAATATATGAACTAATTTTCTTCAGAAATGTCTTTGGGGGAAAATAGAGTTTAAAAGATAAGGAGTAAGGAAACTCATTTAGGATGAGGCAAAGGTCTGGCCTAAGGGGGCACAAGGTTTTAATCGAAGACATTTCATTCTCAGAGATTAGACGTTCATATTAAAATATACATCATCTGTGACAGATGGAGTGATTGTACTGAAATGGAACTAATTCTGTACTGTAACTGCGAATACATCCGTCTGTCAGCAGGCTAAAGCCAACAAAGATTTGTACACCCACACTTTTACACCCACTATTACAACACTTAACAGAAGTGATAAAACCATTGTGAACTGTCCAAAAGTACTGGCAAGCACCAATACGGACGCCCAGAACTCAATGGCTGGGCTCCATTGAATGTGCCGAACACTGATTTAACTTCAACAAATAAATGCCAGGCCAATGACTCAGAGTATCAGTGTCCCAGAGGCCTGCTAGTAAATAACATGTGAATGCAAGTCAGTCCAAGTATACGCGTGCATTTCTGTGAGTGTGTGTGTGTGTCCTAGGCTGCTTCAGTAGCAGACTCTTGGCTTTGTGCCTGATAGGGGTTAGTGGAGGTTGGACCACTGCCTCCCTGCTGCTCCATCCCCCTGTCCCACAGCCCCTCAGCAGCCACCAGGAAGAAGAAAGGGGAAAGCACACACATAGACACACAGGCCAACCCTCCAGCTCTCGCTCCCTCACTGCTACTGAAGCAGGATGAGGGAGCTGAGCTTCCCCTCACAGCTGCAACCGTCACACACTACTGAAGAGGCTGGAGGAGCTCCAGTGACATAGCACACACACATACGGCACATAGCCACACACATATTCACATAGGCACTATTGAATATAGTCTTTTAAACTGTAGACATGCACGGAGACATGCTCATGCTGACAACAAATTTCTAACAACATCAGCCAGAGTATACCCTCCACACCCCTGCTGGGCACAGGCAGCTGTCAAACGGTTACTTTTCTCCCTTGAAACATCGCTGCACTCTTCCCAAGCTCGGGTCCTTTTGTCTGTAGACGTGTGGCAAAGTGATTTGTGATTGGAAGCACCCAACAGAACAGCAAGAGCAAAGAAGACTGTCTCTTCCCCTCCTCCTGCCATCTTCCTCCTGTACTCCCATCACGACTGCACATTGTCATGCTCACAGTGTTTTGCCCTCCAACCAGATATTTCATTACCCTTCCTACATTATCTTTTCAATGACAAAGTAATTTCTCCCCAGAGCAAACATGCCATCCACACACTTATTTATATTTACATGGTTCTTTTTTTTGTCCCTAAAGGACAGCTTTGAAAAAAAAAAAAAAGAGCTTGGCTGACATTAACATCATTATCGCCAGAGGTGGAAGTGGGGGAAGTGTTATTTGAGCACTTTATTGGACCCTCATTGTGTTGATTTGAGCATCAGGTGCGTTATAGTTAAGCTTTTCACTCAACTGTATGATGGGTGAAGTGCTTCTAGAGCAGCAGTGAAGTATCCACTGACTGTCTGAAAATATTATTACATGATAGTTGGTGTGTATGTGTGTGTGTGTCCACGCTACCACCCTCCTCGTGTCCTCAATGGTGATGTATTCAAAAGTATCTCATCTTACCATTTCTAATTGTTGTTAAAAGTTCGTAGGTAAGTTTCTTAAGGCCGATTCACAAAGCTGTTGATAGCAACTTTAAGTGAGAAACTGAGAGCATGGTCTGAGTTAAGAGAAAGGGCAGGTTGACCCTGTTGCTATGAATGGTGTCCTGTTTCATCATTTAAAAGCTAACCAGTATCTCCAACAGTGATTGGTTGACAGGTGGTCCATGTCAGTAAATGTAAGGAAAATGTAATCAATACACAGGGAATGATTAGAGGTTTTTCATGAACAAATATTTTATACATGCATTTCCTCCGTGAAAAAAAGTAAAATAAAAAGTAATGTAGATTATATATCTGACACTAAACACCATCTACATGTTGATGCTGATTTTTTTTTCCAGTTGACTAAATCTTTTCCCTTTGATGCGATGACTCTACATATATATATATATAGTGCCTACTTTACTTTAATGTGTAAGTGATCCAGCGATGGCCACGAAATTAGCTTTGATCATTTATTTACTGCAGACGGTGATTATTAAATGTAAACATATTTTTGATTAATCATTCTGACAGAGTAGCAGTTGCTTCTAACTAGTTAGGGGCTAGCAGTATCTAACTGTGTCTGTCTATCATTTGGTGCTGGGCAGGTAGTGCACAGAGGATTTAACAGAGCTTTTTGCCTACTGCATGTGGAAACAATGCGGATGAGTGCAGTGAGAGCGGTGAAAATAAAAGTAAAGTTGTGGGCAACATTTTCACTTTTTAATCAAAGAACCGAATACTTTCTAATGTAGTTGCTCATCAGTTTCACTGATAATTTAACCAGGAGTTTCATATCCACCCAAGCCTTGTAAATGCTCCAACTGTCAGTAACTTTTATGTGTAAAATATGACTTCCTGGATGCCCGAAATAACTCTTCCCACTTCTTAACTTAACTTTACTCTTTTTCAAGATGCTGGCACCCATTTATAGAAACAGGGTGAATCTTAATACACTGACAGATTTTTTCAAAAGAAAACAAGATTTTAGGGCTAAATGGTAAACAGAATTTACTTGGAAAGATGAATTTATTTTTGTAGTGTGCCCTGAGTGGTTTCAACAGCTCCCCCAGCAAGTAATAGATCACAGGCAAATATCCACTTTATCCAGCTGCTTGATGATATTGGTACAGACAGCATCCTAATGTGCTTATTGTGAATACTCTTCAGTTTTCTTTCATACAGTCATATTGGCATCTCCTGCTGTCTTTTTTTTTCAAGAAATTGAATTTACAGCTGTGCATCTTTAATGAAAGCTGAATAATGTCATGCAATCTCACATGTGGCTTGTCTGAATTTGTGTGTGTGAGCACAATACATACAAATATCCACCTTCATATTCACTTGTCATCTGTTCAATATAATGTCATCTGTTCTTAATAGAGTTAAGATTGAAGGAACTGTTTCTGGTCTTGAAACTATTTTAAGGGAGTGGATGACAGTTTAGATATTTCATCCTTTATGAAACAAAAAAAAAAAAATAGCTCCTTTGCTGTGAAATGGTTCCTGAAAATGACAAGCAGATATGAATCAAATTAAAAACACACAACCACAGGGCTTGAAATTACTTATGAAGAAAATCAGAAAATGAACTCAGCTGATTTCAGGGATGTTCAAGCTCATTACTTAAGCAAAAGCAAAAAATGGTGATTAACTTAACAGATTGGAATACTTTTGTCGGGTGAATAATTTTAAGGACCCCTTTGGCAAACGTGAGCGAGCAAAATACATGTAAAAGTAGAGGATCAGCTTTGAGGAAACCCAGTTCCCCTGTGGGTTTTAAAAATGATAAAGTTGGTGATATGTTGTCCACTATTCCTTTAAAATGTAGTCCCCGAAATGACAATGCAATTTTCATAGTGAAAACCCTCTTAAAGAAAGCTTTTAGGAATGCATTGTTGAGTTTAAGATGTATACTGTGTGATCATTTCAGTACAGTAATATTTTTATATATATATATATATATATATATATATAATATTTCACTAAAGAGGATTTAAAAGATATCAGTCCATAATGTAAACTGATTTAGTCAGTCAGAGCTTTACAATTGTATCAAAAAGCATTTAAGGGATTAGCTGAGACACAAAACCATTCATCTTAAAGGAGTAATTGTGGCCTCTGCTGCTTTATTTGGAGTGTTGTGCAAAAGAAAAAACTCTAAGTCAATACATTAAGACACTCCCTTGTGTTTGAAATATGATTTTTTTTTGAAGAGTGCATCTGCTTTGTTCAGACTTAATTAAAGAAAATTAACACAAAGAAATGCAAATACGGCCTTACAATTACTGTGAAAGCAACGCTGATTAAAAGTCAACCCTGTCATTGCTTTCTTAAATGCAATGGTGTGTGGAGAGGGAACGCCTGGTTCAGAAGAGAGGTGATTTAGCAAACCCCAATTGCAATCCCTGCTAATTACGATGAGTTTCATCTACTGCACAGACCAGGAGATGAAATAATCTGTTGGGGGTGAACGTAAAGAATAAAAGTGAGTTTTCTGAGCACAAAATAACTGACTGTTTACATATATAACTTAACTGGTCCAACTTGTTCATGGTCACATCTCATTACTGGTTTAAGTATCTGAAAACAATTTGAAAAGCTACATATGTAAGACAATATCAAAATAAATATTATCATACAGAGAAAAGGCACCGTAAGTATGGCTGCAGAGTGCTGCTCTGGTACTGTTTGACGTGCATGTGTATTTAGTAAAAAAAAAACCTGTGCAACCGTAATGCAAAAAGTGCAACCTATGGGCTGAATATATCAGGACTATGGCAAGTCTACTGAGAATGAACACCAGATGCTAATAATCCATCCATCCACTCATCCATCCATCCAGACAAAATTAGATGGCACGGCAGCCAACGATATTAAAATAATGCAAATTAAAAGCCAGAGTGTTGCAACAGCCTTGTGTATATTTGAGATTAATAGTGCATGTTTGAAACAGCTGGTATTCTCTGAGGCAGTTAAAGTTCAGATTTTGTATGTTTTAAGGTGATTAAAATAACAAGGAGAGCATAAAAAGCACAAAATAAACAATATACTTATTTTAATTAGATTGGTATAGAGTAGGTAGTGCTGACCTTGTCTACCCTGTCTACACACCATTTGCCTGACGCTGCTTCCAAGTAATGTACTGTTCATTTCACCAATGACAGCTTTGTTTATTTTGGTTTAATATGAGGTGGGCTTCAGTTCAAAAATGTCCTCCATGGAAACATGTTTCCTTTCATCTATCCTAAAATATTTATTGCTTTAATATTAGAATTGTTTGGTGCCTATGCCAAGACATGGTATTGGATTTTTTTGGGGTTTTGTCTTTAAACAAGGATTCATACAAGAAGCTTTGCCAAAATAAAAGCTTATCTTATCATCAGGGCATGTTAACCCTGGATCATTGCTCATGGAGTGTTTTCTCTATTTACACTCTGATTCCAGTCTGATTATATCCCCACTGTGAGATTTACTCTCACCACTGTTGCTGTGAAGTAGATCCTCAGAGACAAATACAAATAACTCATCCAATGTATGAGAATATGTAGAAGTTGTAATTAAAAACACATCAGCAGCACCTTCATAAAAAGATAGAGAAACAAAGACAGCTGGTTACATCCAGCCTTTTGTCAGATCTATGATCAATATTAATAGATATTTTTTTATCTGCAGGTACCCTTTTATGCCTGTTTTTAAACAGTTTTTAAACTTTTAAATTTTGTATTCCCATTTTCTCAAAATGTTCTTTAAATTATCTCCTCAATATTACTTTATATAGAAACACAGGACTGCAATCTATTATCTATATTTTCTTTTGTCAGGCCTATGAAAAAACAATGAAGTGTGTTCCTGGGGTTTACTTTCCACTCAACATCCACTACGGCAGTTGCTATCAGACATATAGTTAAAGTTAATGAAGCAACGTTTTTGTTCACACTTTTGTCACTGTAGCTTTTTCCATATACAGTATATACAACTTTTTCTAAAGTAATTTTTTTAAATTTTCAGTTTGTAATCTTTTGCAGTAAAGACCTGTTCAGCGTTCCTGACACCTCAACTCATTCATAAACCATTTCCTCTGTCGAGCCGATACGTTCAGCCTGCAAACGTCCAGGACTTACATGAAACGATGTTTGTTAAAGGCCACTAAAAAGCATAAATACTGAATAAACAGTAAGACAGTTGGAAAAGCTTCTGTTCCAAAAATTATTTCATGAAATTGAAATATTAGCTAGCTAGCTTATAATACTTGTGGGAAGTATTAAGAGTGCTGATGATCTGGTAGTGTTTTCCAGATGGCAGGAGAGAGCAGGGAGTGGGCTGGGTGACTGATATCCTTTCTGACAGTTTGAGCTTTCTTGAGGCAGGCCGTGGTATAGATATTGTTGAGAGGGTATGTCTGTCCCTATGATTTTGGAACCACTCAAGCAGGTGACAGTACATCGATACAAGTTGCTCAGTCGTGTCATCAGTAAATTGTTATTTTTATATACAAAAGGGACAAAGACAGCAAACTTGTGCCACACCAGTGCTTAAAACTAAGGTGGATGATATGCTTCCACCCTGTAAGAAAACTATACACTGCTGTGTACAGAGTCGCTGAGCCCCCAGTTGTCCGATACCATTTTCACAGTTTCACACTTGCTTCCAATAAAAACTTTAAAGGCCAACTGCTGTCTTGAGCCATTATTGGAAGTGTGTTTAGCTCTCTGCGTAGCTCATAGTAAAGGCAGAAGACTGAAATACTGACAGGGAGGCATAGATACATGTTTGACATGTATATATAGAAATGATTTAATTTTAAGAGAGAAGCAAAAAAAAAAAGATTTTTAAAAATGTATCTCAAAATGCCCTGAGAGAGGTTGTAAAAAGGAATATCTGTAAAGGAGAATATGGTATGATTGCTGACTATTCGCAGCAACTGTGCATAGAGTACCGGTATGTGCTAATGATGAACATCCACAGTAAATGCTGCAGAAAGCACAAATCAACAGGGAAAAAGCTTTAATGGATTCAACACTCCACCGAGGCTTATTTGAAAGCACGAATCTCATTATAACAGCAAGAAAAGGCTTTTGACAGGGTATGGTGTGACATTTGGCTCTCTGCTCAACTGTCCACACTCACTGGCCTGTCAACCTTGTCACTTCCTATTTGCTGAGAGAGCCACAGAGATTCCAAGAGACGGGAATCTGGTTGACAGTTTGCTGTCCATTAAAAAGGTGACAATGAATTCTACAGAATATTTGCAGCCTACAGTATGAGCTGCAGCAACGGCATAAATCAGAGCATGACTAAGAGAGAACAGCAGTGAGAAGCAGTGCACATTACAAAACAGAGGAGGAGACACAATACACACAGGAGACATACAGATTTAACATTACAACAGAAATAGAAAATGCAACACTGATGCTTTGCCTGTGTCACAGGCACTGGGACATAAACTCTGTGCCTGACTAACTATGTAATTGGGACAGGCACAAATCCAGTGTGACGGCAGCTGTTTACGTAAACAGGGTCATGTCTGTTTTCCTCTCACTGAACGCAAATTACTTTATAAAAAAAAAAAATAATAATGTTTCGAGAATCATTTACATGCACCAAAACAGGACAGGCTGAATGGGAAACACTGGGACGAAACTGGGACACATAATGAGCAAAGAGCTTAGATTAATGTGAAAATGAACTTTTCAATTCTTAACAAGTCAGACGTGAGTAAAATCAATGCCTATATGCACTGTGTGGGGCTGATTAGTGGTAAGTAGATTGCAGGTAGGGGAAAAGAAAAGGAGAGAATAATTTGTTTCCATTAGACAAATCTAGTGTGGATTTCAATGCACTAATGAAGAGCTAATGATGGAGGAGAGTTTAAAATATTCAGGTAGAACTCATCTTCTGTGAAACTCTGAGACCTGCATTACCATATGCTCACTTCTTTTTACCCTCTTTGATTTCTTAAATTCAAGGTCTATTCATATGAACTCCCTTTTGATTATTTCAGAGATTCTGCCCCAAAGGGGAATAAATCCTGTTTTAGACCCAGAACATTTGCCATATATCATCATACGTGGGACTGGACTGGAAATCTGGCTGGAAGAGAGAAAAAGCTGAGTAGGCCTTGCAAACGTATTCCCAAACAAACTGTCCTTTCACTGAAAAACAGTAGGCAGAGAGCTGGATGGAAAGAACTGACCTGACATTTAAGTAAACTGAGTATACCATCACATAACGAGTGAACTCTAAATGACTCATTTCTCCTGAGTTTGGAATCAGCTTGGAACATAACGGTATGTTCAGGAAAGCTTGATAGTGATAATAGCCGAGGACGATAAAGTGGTGAATAAATTATAAACAACAGTCGACACTAACAATTTCAGCTACAATCTGGAAATAATAAATGCTAAAACAGTTTACGGATGTCAGGCCAGTAGGGACTAAAAAATACTAGAACATTTCCACTAATGTCATATATGAGTCCCATGGTATCAAATTATAGCAAAACAAGTTGCTTTTTGTGCTTTGATGGATGTTTATTCTCACTAATGTTAATGTTAAAATGGAAATATATTATAACTCTATCCTTTCTGTCCAATTAGTACCGATGAATGTTTAGTGTATGCCTGCTGAGTAAAAATAATATGTTGACCATTAGAAAATATGATGATAATGTGACAGACAGTGGTGGGAGATCATTTGCTCTTGTGCGTCTTGTTTTATTATAAAATATATTATGTAATTGGAGTATTATTACATTAATTTTTATTATATACATACATTTATATCCCATATGTTTTATTGTTATAGTTGAGAAAGAGTTTTGTAAACTGGCTGTTTTGTAAGTAAAATCCTCATCTGCATATTAACTGGTTATTATGTAAAGTTGTCAAAAAGCCAATTAATGTGGAAGTAAAACCCAAAGTAAGGGTGCCCAAAATGTTGTTAAAATCCTTCAGTGCACATACAGCTACATAAATACAGAAGGTTAAAGTTAAAAACAGAAGATTGTCTGTGAACTGTGACAAAGGACAGCTTGGGGAATAATTTATGGCAATCAATCACCTTGGTTTTTTCAAGTATTTCCCAAATATTAGCCGCTTACACTGAGATTTTGGGCTGTCCCAAACAAAACTTCATAAAAAAATCAACTGATGTACAGCTGGTACAAGAAACACAAACTGTCCAGCAGTCAAAAACAAAAACTATCACAATGTAACTGTTGCCCCGACCCACTTTAACAAACCAATCAAAATACAAAATGACACAGAATACTGGTAGGCTGGTATAATGATACTGCCAAAAGAAAAACCTCAAACTCTCTTTCCAAAATGTCTGTGTAGATTCTCATCCAGGTCATGATATATATCCAGAAGTCAACACATCAGGTTGCCTCCTTTTGCTTTCTTGACACTCTCTTTCCCCTCTTTTGATGTTTAGTGCTGCCAACGTTCTGGTTTTTCTTGCTATATTTGTAAACAACATGAAAGCGGTGCAGATGGATAAAACAAACTGACAACACGTTTGCATCTATTTTTACGCTGAAGTGTTACGTTTCACCATCTGACACGCCTTGAAATTGATATTGTCCACTTTGACTAATTGCGACCAAGACTTTATTAGCACCATATCACACATTGTGACAATCGTAGAAAAGTGAACATATAAGATTGTTGTTATTGCACAGTCTATATTCACAATGTTCCCAGATCTCAGCAATTAATTTGCTGAGATATTTTTTTATCATAACCGATAAGAATGAAGATTTAAACTGAAACTAAAATTTAAAAAAAGAACAAGGTTGTAATCAATTCTTACATAATTAAATGCTTAAATTATACTTTAGAAACAGTCAAAAATCAGTACAAAATGTACTTGTTACTTTGTCCCAATCGAGATACATAATTCAACAACTTAAAATCTAATTTAATGAAACTACAATAATTTAATAAAACACTTAAATACTGTCTGGTACTAATAAATAGAAACTGGAAGAATCACTGGTAAGCTCACCAGTATCCTGAGATCGCCCAGATGGCCCAAGCAGCACAGGGGTGCCAGCTTTCATCTATACCTCCCACCTGTCTGAGGCACACAGGTGTGACAAAGACACATCTGATCTGCAGCCTGACAGTGAAGAGCCAATCCCTTATAAAAAATGTCTGTATAAATTTGCTGCTCTTCTCTGACTAGCACACTTTGCCCTCTTACTGCCAACTCATCATGAAGTCAGAACACACACAGAGAGAGTGCACTGGGATTGACACTGACAAGAACTCATGAAATAATTATGGTTCGATTCCCAGCCAAACTAAGACAGAGAACTCATATGGGATATGGCATCCACCCAGGTAGTTTCTTATTCATCCATTCTGGCTTATTATGTAATATACAACACTGCAAACAGATTCTGTTAGGAGTATTTCACTGGAGTTTGATCAGGGTTTTTCCACATGAACGTGTAGGTTCTGCTTGATTTAAGGTGTCGAGGTTTGAAACCATTAATGCTTGCTCTGATTTCTCCTGTTGCTTTCACTGAATAAGTCAAGGCATTGCTGAGGGAGGAGGAATGAAAGTTTGATCACTTTGATACGTAGATTTCACTTTTTCTTGCTGCAAAAACCACAGGTGCTGCCTGCGGTATAGATCTTTCATTTAAATGCTAAGCTGCTGCACACTTCATCAGTTTGTTTTTGCCGCCTGTAACAGCTAAATGAGATGACCTATAATCAATGGACAAAGGTCTTATTTTCATGTGTCAGATTACTTTATTAATACCTGTATTTTTTCATATGTTATCATCTTAATTTGTGTCTTATGAATATTTGAAGTGCCACACATACTGCATCCAAAAATGATGGAAGCAGGACTTAAAGCTCATTGAGTCTTTTCTGTGCACCAGTGGGGATGGAGCCCTGTGGAAGGCAAGTCCTTAATCAAGTGTCTAAGCAGACTCATAAACCATCCTGAAAGGCCTCCCTTAGGCACCTTGCTGGGTAAACAATACCATCACTCTGTCATGATCCTGAATTAAGATATTACTACATGCATGTAATTAACATTTGTACTAAGGCCCATAATAATATTTCATCTTGATTAAATAAATATTGAGCAATACCTCCATGACAAATGTTGCGTCAGTTGTTTGTTTTTTTTCAGTGGAGAGCAGAAACAGGATTGAATGGAAGAGCTTTTGAAAAGCAGAAAACAGGACATGGAAGGTTTTTGTGGGGCACAAAAATAGCAAACCTTTCAAAGCAAGTCCCCTCTCGTCTTCCTGAAAAATGGAGGCAGTTCCACTGCTTTTGATGTGAGCATTGTCCTTAATGGTATAACAAGCTCTTATGGGCCAGCCATTGGTGAGCGAGAACTGAAGAGAGAGCCGGTACATGGTGACATGTTTTAAAGATAGTCCCGTAGGAGACGTATATGAGCCATGATGAAGAGAGAGCGGTGACTATTGATTAGGAAACTTAATGAATTAAGCTTAACCTTTCGAGGAAGTGTCACTATGATGCATTTAAACACAGAATGTATTACCTTAATGTTCTTGTTGGTAAAATAATTAGGAAAGAAAAGATTTGAACAGCTTGACGCCTGAAGCTAGCTGATATATACCATCTCTCTAGTGAGAAAACATGGGAGCGAGGGAGTGAGAAGTGATTGAGGGAGAAAGGCTTTGAAGATCTTTGGTGCCCCATCAACGGCTGAGAAAAAGACACTTTTTTCCCTAAGAATCTGCGCCACTTCCTTTTTTCTTCTTCTCCCTCGTTACTGCCTGCTCTTCCATTCAATCCTAAAGAACGTGTGAGATGTTAAGGAGAATGGAAAGTGAGAGCGTAGTGTTTTCCCCTGTCTCACACATGTAAAAAAGAAACTAGTACAGAGACAATGAATGACAAAGTGAGAAAAAGTGTGGTGAGAGCAGGGGGAACTGGTGAGAGGAAAACAATCAGGGAATATTCAATGAGAGGATCCAAGCGGGAAAGAGCTTAGCAGTAATCAATGAGGGCAAGTCCCATTGGAGGATGCACATGCTCTGTAGAAACAAATCAACATTTCCAGGAAAACGACTCACTTAGACAAAGACTTTAGGGTAGGATGGTGGGTAGACAAGGAGGAGGTGAGCGGAAGAAGAAAACAAGGTAATGAAAAGAGGGAGAGTGAGAGGAATTGGAGAAAAATTAAGCAAGGAAAGACACAAGCAACATGTTATTTGAGAAATCCCTGTTGCAACATCGGAGAGACAGCAGCTTTTTCAAACTCACCACAAACCACATTGCACTGGTGATAGGATGATTACCAGTATCTCAGGCATACAGTCTAACCCACTAATGCTCCTACACCAGGATGTGTTTCTGTGGCTGTGTTCAACTACAGACCACTGCTCTGTGATCTATCAGTCACATTAATGGAGCAAGCAAAACATCTTTCAATGTTCATTGGTGCACCTGGCTGTTGCTTTAAGACAGACCTATATTTTAATGCCAGCACCTTCCATCTCTGATGTTGTGGTTTTATGCTTTTACCTTCAGGACTTTACCTGTGCTTCACCAACCTTCTCTGTTCATTGCATGTAACTGTAAAATCCAGTTCATCTGAGCAGCGAGGCTATGATTCTAAACCTACATCAACATTTCAGATGTTAAAAGAAAGTAAAACAGTTTTACTCGCAGCACTCTAGAGACCATCCAGTAGCAGACTGCAAGCTAAATACATCTCTCTCCCCTGGTAGCTTTGTGTGTGTGTTGGCTGGCAGGCTGGTTAAGATATTGGCCATCACTGGGGTTTCTGGTCACGCCATTCTGCCTGGCATTATTACACCACCCATCACTCAGGACCACTGTGTACATTATTCATGCCCTGTGAGGAGTTCGTCAGAGGCTGTGACCGCAGGTGCTGTGACAGCGCTCTCAATCACAGTCGCCCACGCCGTCTGCTCATCCGACTCCACTGCAACCCATGGTTCAACTCAGTTCAGCTGTGGAATCAGACTTCTAGCAGGAAGTAATTGACCAGCATCCATTCACAAGTTAATCCAAATATAAAGTAATCTAGAGAATACCTTTAGTGGGGGCTCTGTGTTATCGATAAAAGCCTGCGGGTCTAAGGCAGCTGCCACACAAATAAAGACCCCGCGCCACACATATCAGCTCACGCTTGTCAACTTCAGCATACTCCTGGGTAACAGACAGCCAGGGGATTTTATTAACTTGTTTGTTCAATTTCACAGGCCCACATAATTCCTACTACCATCACGCATGCAAACACAGAACTTCGTAAAGCAGCCTGTGAGCCAGGATGTCTGCCGCTTAGATGTGTCCTGTCATCCTTCACGGCAACAAGTAAATCCTAGAGGCACATCTTTCTGCTGACAAAGTGAGTAGCGGCCTTCAAGGCCATTTACCCTAATATTACTGCAATTGATAGATACATCTACATGTGATCTTTCAGAGCCACCTGGAGCCATTGTTCAATCGGACATTAGGCAGACTCAAGGTGAGCTGTCATCCGCCAAATGCAGCATTACTGATGACACTGCCTCTCTGAAAGTGTGAGTGAGGTCTCTTACATCAGAGGCATTTCTCCACAGCCTGATACTCAAATCCTTGACTCATTACCTCAGAGGGTGGCAGATCCTGAGCTGCTTACAGATCTCTACAGAAAAATATGCTACCTGAATTCTGAAATTCTGAAAGTACAAATAATCCAGTTTTATAAAAATAACACCCTTTATCTTAAACATTTTGAGTAGATTACCTGTGGAAGCTTGCTTGGGAGTTTTTCTTGGTGTTCTCATCTGAAAATTATGGTGAATAATCTGTAATCTGTATGCAAATAATGAGACATTTTACTTTGGCTTTATTGCAATGATAGAGTAACGAGGTAAGACTGAGAGAGAAAACAGGTATATTTGGAAGAGATACAGAGTTCTGTCTTAACGTTGGGTTGTATAGCTTCCTGGGCATGATTTAAGTTCAAATGTTTTCCACAATATTGTCTATAAGTCTACTTATGATTGTTTGGTAAATTAAAAATGATTTATTAATGTTTTATTACACCAAGTTTGCTACCTGAGCTGAAATGTTAAATACTAAGCACACAGAGAAAATAGTAAACTAACACATCAACAACAAAAACTATAAAATGACTTATTTTTATATTGTTATATTGGCAGAATTCCCCTTGTGACTGGTTGTGTGCTGAAAGTGTGTTTGCATGACTTGTTTAGTAATAAACAGACTATAGTAAACAGAACAGGAAGAATGCAATCCCTATTTCCCACCTTGACAACTGACAAAGTGTGAAGAGTTGGTGTAATATCATGGCCAGGAAGGGAGACAACACATATGTCAGAGATATGCTGTCAGAGATCAGCATATTTTTCTCAGGGTATGCAGTATGTAGTCAATGTTCAAATTGGGAACTATAGTACTGCACAGGTGGCGGTGGTTAGCACTGCATTTAATTCCCAGCACAGTCTGCATGACCTTTGCATATCCTCGTCACTTTAGCACAAGTCTCCTCCGGTTCAGTTCAGAAAATGTAAATTACTACAGTACAGGTACAGTAAGAAGAAGAAACTACTTGAAAGTGTACGCTTGACTTACGATGAGGAAATAGCTTTGGACCCAACAGAAAGAAAATTAGTTAAATACAGAGGAGTTATACCTTAAAAATACAAAATACTACAAATACATTTGGTGTCCTTGTTGTTAAACTCCAGCTAAAAACATCAGATATGCCTTCAACACCGAATATAAATGCACTTCTCCAGCAGAAGCTACTGATTAATGAATGTGTTGACTTCTGCAGAGCGTTCTCCCTCTACCACTATAAGCAGGGATTAACTCCTATCTAATGAAGGGCAATTCAGTGGCGGTATTAGGACCAATAGATACCAATGAAACGTCCCTCACCCTCACAATTATTTTGCTCCACTTTTAGCTCTGGAGGTGGTAAGCTTTGTGGAAATGTCTACAGAATAATTACTTAAGGCTGAGTATACAGCACACTCGTGGTGTTCACACAAGCATATCCAACCGTACATATTAACACCCATAGACCTATAACCTGATATCTATAGAGATTTAAACAACTACATGTACATAGGTGCACATATAAAAATACAAACACCACAAAGGTTAAATGACTTCTCCCTCTGAGCCCGTTTCATAGCTCTACTAATGGCTCACACCACATCCCAGTGACAGCATGACATACACATTGCAGCTACTTCACAGTCCCCTCCTCACTCTATTTTACACCACACATGATAATGGTCTCGCCTGCATGAAAGCCAGGGCACAATGTGTAATGCTTGCACATCACCTACATGCGTAAATGATGAGGGTGTATAATTCATTCTTGTCAGTGTAGCAATAACAATAACAGGTCTTGCCGCATCAGCTTGCATTGACGTACGAGAAAAACCTTCACCTCACAAAGACGTAAACATGCTTCAGTCAGGTGGTTCGTTTAACAACATTGTCTCCTAGAAATTAAGTTTATTGCAATAATAAATATCTGCCATCCAGATTACTTTTTCTGTGAATATGATGAGGAAACGTTGTTAATTAGCATGTAGCACGCTGACAATACATTTAATTTTTTAATACAATATCCACTCTTGCAGCAAAAATCTGTTTGTAGCAAATTAATGATGCACATTTATTTATAGATCTGTTATAGTTCTAAACATTAAAAAAAAACCTCAAATGTGACTTGAAGCATAAGACAGAAGAGGTTTATCATTTCACGGATATGACTGGACATTTTGACTTGATGTGCTGCACATAACAACCTTGTGACTTTGTACTAAAGTTCTTTAAGAAATTAACAACGTAGAACAAAGTGAAGAGGGTGTGATGTGTAGCACAACAAGCTAGGGAGGCTTTTTGGACAGTGTAGAGATGTACGGCACAGAGGAATATGATTTATCAGTCTTCGGATACACACACAATAATTGTAAGTAGGATAAGTGCACTTTGATTTGGCTTTGCACATGAGACTGGTTGACAATAAGAAAAATATAGAAATTTCATAGCCATATCCTTTGCCTCTTCAACTAAACCATAATCTATCCAGCAATTATGTTTTGTTACGTTCTGTTCAAAACACAAATGGCGCATCAGTAGTACATACACATAATTTCTAGGAGACAGGGTTTGCTTTAAAGCAACGAGATGAAAGAGATAAAAACAAATTTACCTGCCTCATCTGCTTGAAAACTCTGATGTTATTACTTATTTCAGAGCACTGTTCCCACACAATAATGGTACTTATGCATAAATTATAATCACATTTCCTCACTGTGGCCCTTAGTGACAATAATGTGACACCCACCATGCTTATGTATAAATGATGACCACATATATTTATGCGTTACTCACTAGCTCTCATTATGGCCTCATGTTCTGTACTTTAACATAAATGTCTATCTTCAACTCCAATGCTCCAATGCATAACATTGCACAGTTTGTAAGTTTGAGAATGACATTCATTAAATATTTGTGTGCATTTTCTTACCCAATCATGTACGCATCATGACGCTTATGTAAGATAATAGAAACCATTCTTCATATCAAATCATAGCTGTGACTTCAAGTAAGGCTGAAGTCATAATATAAAAAATTGTAAATTGTAATTTAGGAGTTAATTGACACAGCAGTGTGTGATTCTTAAGAACATCCATCATACAACAAACTGTCTTTCCCTTCGGTTTTCACTAAAACAGATAACTGTACCTGCGTACATAACATTAGCATTTATGTTCATCTGTCCACTGAGGTGAAAATGTGTACTGTGAGCCAATTGGCCTCAATATTGCATAACACAAGCCTTAATTTGTGCTCTCTTAATCACACTGACCTATAATAACAATATCAGAAATCATATTAATGGTGAGAACAGGTCTTGCTGTGAGCAGGCAGGGTAAGTGAGGGGAAATATCCTCAGACTAAAAAGAAATGTAGCTTGAATGGAAGACAGCTGAGAGGGGAAATGTTGTAAGGGGGAACTGGAACAAGCATCTGTCTCCAATGAAGGAAATGTCAGGTCGTGTTAATCTTATCTGACTGGCTGCCTGCTGACGTGGATTTAATTTTACACGCCTGCTAACTTGCGTGAGTGCACACCAGACAGACTGTACACACGTACATATACAAATATACATGGACACACATGCAAAGCACCACCGCCCCTTGTACACCAACATCCTCCATCATACTACTGACCCACATCTCAGCTCTCAGCTTATATACTTGCATAAATTCTTGTTTCCCTCAAAAGGAAACATTGAGATGCAGCAAACATAAACAACACACTCTTATCTCCTGCATATTCCCACCTGGGCTTTACAAGGAACCCATTTCCCAATCTGTAGTTCAATAAAACACGTACACACACACACATTCGAAGAACAAATAGTAAAGCTGATTCCACAGAAAAGCTATATCTCTCTGTTCCTTTATTCCCCATCATTCTCAGAGACAGGCAAAGAGAGTGAGTGAGACATACATGCTAAGTGAAATGGGAAATAAAGGAGTGAAAAGGAGGCGGAGATGTTGGAGATGTGACAGTGAAAAGGGAGACTAGTGAGAAGTGGGAGAAGATGATAGGGGAGGTGCTACGTTTGCTCATCCTCAGGCCTGCACCTCCACACCAGGAGCCGGGCCAGACAACACATGCATAGCAGCCTTTTGGATCATCACAGCACACAAAACACGGGACAACAAGAGAGGAATAGAAAACAATACAGGAGATTCAAATGAAAGAGGAGATACGAAGACCTGTGACAAGGGAGTACAGCAGTTGAATTATAGAGTGAGGGGGATTAGACATGAGAGTAAGAAAACGTGATGTGGAACATGATGCTCAGTGGCGGGACATTCAGAGTGGGAGAGCAGGCTAAGATGCCTTGAACGAAGATTAGTGGAGAGCAACAAGAACAGTGATTGATGTTAACACTGTGCTCTACATTTGCTTCCCTGGTTCATCTGTGGTCATATGAGGGTTTTAAAAAAAAAACCTAAAGCACTATGTTATATATTTAGCCAGTTTCAGATGCACCAAGTAATCATATGCCTCTTGCTTTATTAACACAGGGATTATGATATAAAGCAGAAAATTAGACAGTAAAGGTTATATGGTAATACGTGGGAATCGGCATAGACAGAGGAATTATGAGCTGAGAGCTTTGGAGGGGATAAACCACAGGGAAACATGTTGATGATTCGTGCTACGTTGTTGATTAGCGTAGGAATATCGTGGTGTGGGCACCGCCACATCAGCTCATTGTCATACACACTTGACTGAGGATGTTCTGTGACACAGGAGTGCAGGGACATGAGGAGAGGCTAATTTCAGCAGTTGAACAGATGAACACATTGGCGCACAGGCTTATGATACAGTCAGTGTATTGGTTTGTATAAAAAAAGAATAAAAAGTCTGACTACACTTGCAGACTGTCAATCATCAGCTCCAACTATAATGCGGTGGCTCACAGATAAGAGAAGATGAAAAAAAAAAGAGAGGAAAATCTCTCTTGCTGGCAAAGTATAGTAAACCCTTGGAGCAAGATAACGTTTCAACAGGCTGCAACTCCAAAACCAGATCTCGTATGTGCAGCCTTTGAGGCAAGGCAATGTTCCCTTGTGCCGCACCAGTTGTATGACTAAGTGAGCAGTGCACAGCGCTAATTTCACTGCCAACTCTGGGAATGGGGCAGCAGGGTCTACATCCACAGAACTGCAGCAACCTCATTGTGTATCTACACACAGGCTCCTGCCTTTTTTCTGTTCTACAGCTACCTTTTACGACCTTCTTTAAGCTCCCACCTTGTTCCCTCGCGTCCTTCTGTGGTACTCTGATGTGAGGACTGGGCCGAGGCTCAGTAATTTGGAGTCAGAGATAAGGGCAGACGGAGGATATTACTTGTAGGTAGACAGTGATTGAATTGGCTCCAACGGGTCAAACACACCTAAATGACAACTCGGCAGAAACCCAGGACCCATTTATTTAACTCAGAGAAGGCACAAACGATGGGCCAACTATGACAGAGTGTAGGCGGACATGATGATGAAATGTACCATAGCTGAGCCTGAGGGGAGAAGAGGAAGGAAAACAAAAGGATGCCACGGCTTGCATCACTCTTGGTGATCATGAGTTAATTAATGTGTAGGAAGGAAAAAAAAAAAAACCCTACAGGGGCATCATTTCAGTTAGGTCATTTAAGGCCTTTCTGCAGATAAAAAGCAGGCAGAGACAAAACAGGAAAAGTGAGGAAACAGGATAATAAAAAAGAGGTATTACAAGGTTGATATAAGTTAAAGCTTTTCATGTTCATTTTTCTTCGTGATGTGACTAAGGAGACGGGATATTTAGGTCAGTAGGACAACTCAGTGTTCAGTAGACCATGAACTAAATATGTCTTAAACACATAAGCCCAGCTTTTTAGGACATTTTACCCATGCATATACGTATAAAGTAGCATACAATTTTTTGGCCAACAGAACAAGGTATGAACACAGCACTGATATAATATCACTTTGTAAATGTTATATGATAATTGTGTTAGCAAGCAGTTGACCATTTGCACATGAGGCTGACAACTGACTCTCCATTTAGCTCTGGTTTGATCTCCACCAGCTGCAGAGTTGGATGATAGTTTTTTTCATATTAAACATAGACATTTCAGAATCAGCTTTATTAGGCAAGTATTTTTATGCATAAGAAATAATAATAATAATAATAATAATAATGATAATTTCTAATCCATATTTTAAGTGTAACTGATTTGTTTGATTGTGGTGTTACCGCCTGTGCTCCTCAGAAAAGACAAGATTTCATACTGAATACTATTTTCTTCATTTCACTTAGAAAGCACTTTGAAATGTAGTTGCTGAGTTTGACATAGTTCAGTAGATGACACCTGGAGCCAGAGTTAAAATAGACAATGAACTTAAAAAAAAACACAATAGCTCTGATCAAAGCCCTAGAGATTCCTCGTGAGCCCTCTAGCTTCTCTTTGTGTGTGTGTGTGTGTGTGTGTGAGTGTGTGTGTGTGTTTCAGTGTATCCTATGCTTGGCTGGAGAAAATGCCTCTTTCACATAAAAATGCACACATGAGTGACCCCAGAAGTAACAAACAAGCACAAAAAACAATTCCAAAAACAAGATCGCAAGGTCTGTGCCTCCCATTCTCACAAATTCAAAGGCAGGAGTAGTCTGCTTTCATGCTTGATAGTTACCCAACGGAGAAGACGTGATTGACGTGGCTGCAGGATCAGAGCGTCCCTGGAATCGAGCCAACGCTTCTGTGGCTGCCTTGGCGCAGGGGGACGAGGGGCAGGGGAGGCCTGGATGTGGAGTAACAGCGGCAGCAGCAGGGACAACAGCAGCAGTGAGTTCCTCACACAGAAGAGGGAACCTACAGTAAAGGGAACAGGGTCAGAGACTCCTCCCCAGTGGACTAAAGGAGATTTGATAAGAGCCTGAAAAAGGCACACCATTTAACAGCTATCTTTCGGAGTTTAATCCTTTATTGGTACTGGGCTAAATGCCAAACACCCTGTCCCTCCTCAGCATCAGCACCCACACCCCCACACCCCTCTCCGTTTCTTCAAGCCCAATGACATTCAGACCTGGGAGCAAAGCAGTAACAGAGCATAAAGAAAAGGTCCAACCTTTGAGTAAAATAGACAGAGCAGAGTGGCAAGGCTCTAACTCAGCAAACGTCTGTGACTCTGGCTTGGTTGTTGGGCTGTTTATTATCAGCAGACAGCACAGCCTGGCCGGGAATATAGGACTGCTGAGACACTGGGTGCTGGCCGCTGGGAGGAAACAGGGAGTGAGGCGATGTGGGAGGAATACCAATGAGTGTCCCCTCTCCTCCCTGAGATTTCATTTGCTGCTCTGGCACAACGCTCGCCAACAAAGCTATCCTGGCCTCAGGTTTGATAGCAATGTTAAAGGCAGCTGAAATCTTTTCTAATTCCAACTAAAACTGCCTCACATCCTGTCCATTTACCAACAAAAACACCCGTATTTAACCGCATTGAAGTGGCCAAACCAGATAATTTGTAGTGAAGACTGTGCACAGACATGCTTGGAAACAAAGGCTTGTAAGAAAGCTATTTGGAGAAAGTTTGTCATCAAACTGATTGGCTTAGAGGTGTGTCACATGTCTAATAAATCTAGTAGGGTGCAGTGTAGAGGTGGGCAGAAAAAAAAAAGACAGCACTCCCTAACAGTTCAAAACAGATATAAAAGTTTAATGCAAACCTGGCAGCAAGCAGCCAGCAGAAAGAGAATGAGCTGAACTATTTTCAGAGTAGTAAGTGCATCCATTATAGTTTTATATGAAGAAATTCCTCCATACCTATTGTTTTCCTCTTCCTGCATGTAATACTTCGACAGCAACGATGGCTGTGTTGTAGCCACTGTGTGCTTGTGCTGGAAGGTGTGTTCACATGTTTGTTTACATTTGTGTGAATGACAGAATATTTCATTGGTTTAATGGACTCAATATGCAAAAAATTTTGTGTGACATCCCGCAAGGGTGTCAGAATGAAACTAAAATGAAACAGTCTGCCAGCTACATCACTGACAACTGCAAGAGACAAAGTGAGAGACAGTTTCATTATCAAACCAGACAGAATCGAGCACAACAGCTATTTCAGACTCTCAGTCTCAATAAAATGAAATATTCTTGTTCACAGCTAATAATAAGATGTAATAATATGGGATAATAATATGCTCAAAAGTTGCCAGAGATATTCACTTAGTTACAGCAGGATCGCCCACAGGGAAGAAACAGTGGAGAGCAAAAGAGACTGTGGATGTGCAATAAAGACGTATCGTAGAACAAACAGACGTGTGCACAAAGCTGTGAGCTGTTCTGAATGTGCCTTTATAATAATGTTTATGGTACTTTAAAATTAATAATAATTGATTCTACACTTCTATGAAAACACTGTGAGCAGGTGAACTGAAGAGAACTGATGCTGTTTTAACGTATAGGAAAACTACAGAAATTAAATAAATTGGCATATTTATAGATTATGGGAGATGCCATTCTAAGGATTTTACTTTTGGGAAAAATCAGACACCCATTATTGTTCCATTATTATTATTGTGATAAATATTTTCTTTGTCTTAATACATATTTTTATGTAAAAGATCTGAGTAGTTCTTCCACCACTGTATAATGCACCTGCGGCGTCGCCCTTAGAGGGGGATAGTAAAGGCAGAGAGGTTAATGTCAATAAATAATTATGTTTGCCTACTTAGCTTGTACGAAATACACAGGAAGGAGACACACACACACACACACACACACACACACATACACACAGGTCTTATGCAACAATCAGCTCACCAACATCTATTGACATCAGCATAGAACTTGGATTGAGACACACAAACAAGAATGTTAAGGCATTATTGCAGCAATGGCAATAACAAGTCCAAAACAATAAATGTTCTCTTTACTGAATTAGACGATAAAACCACAAGAAAATCACTGGGCTCAGCACTACACTGGAGACAAAAAAACAATAGATGTTTGATGAGATCTGACAAAAGAAAGCAAGTCCAAGTCTGCTTTACATTTTGAAGCCTGTATAGAGATATAAAACCATGGTAAATCAATTGTAAATCTTTAACTCCCACAAATATCCATAATCCGAGGCTAAGCCAATGAAAGGATGATATAAATGATAAACATGAAGTCCTAAGGCAACGTGCTCAGGCTTTAGCATTAATTTTGAATATGAAGTCCAGATTGCCCATTTTAACCACTTATTTGTGACATTTATGTTCTTTACGTGTGATTTTTTTAATGAATAAAACAGAGAAATGTGGTGTCAGATGACCTCTTCATTTTCATGTAGTGCGATTTCATATATCTAGTTCTGTGTGAAATTAACCAATTAGCATTTCAACCACTCCAGCTGGTGATCATTATGAAATGCTCTGATTTTACTGATGCCCAGTGGAGTAACATATATGTATTTAGGTTAGAATATGAAAGAAAATGCAGCAGCAACATTTCAACTATCCAGAAAGAGGGGGAAAAAAACCTTTCAAGCCAACAAAGAAAAACAGACATGGGCAGGACTTGGACTCTCTATAGGTGTAAAGAATTTATAAAGTTTTTTTCCCCCATTACTGTCAGCTGTGCTAGATCTTTCAGCAGCTATTTACATTTTGTGGGTAACAACCCCAAGAGGCTGACTAGCTCTTATCATTCTTAAATGTTTGCCCCACAAACCTGAATAAGGAGTTACTCGAAATATATATTGTATATGATTGAGAGAGGACATGTGTATATACTGTAATTAAGAATTCTGGAGCAAAACAATACAGAGCATCAGTATTGATTAATTCATTCATTCATTCATATGGAGGATGTGTTTTAAAGGGACTCTACTGGAATATCTGCATGATTTACAGCTAAATTAAATCTTTACGCAGCCCCTCAGCGCACTGTGTTCTGATTGGCCAGTTCTTGCAAGATTTTCTTCAGGAGACTTTAACTAAGTTTTTTTTTTTAATAATCTGCCAAAGTGAAAAACTAAGAAAGAAAACTAAAATTGGACACAAGCAATAAGACGTATGCAAGGCATTAGCAGGAAGAATGGGGAAACTAGGATCCTGGCACTCAGGATTTCATTACTTTTTGTTGTCAACTTCTGAAAAACATACCGATATCCGATCTGAAATATAAGAGTGCACAACGCAACACAAAAACACAAAGTCGACTGTTTATGGGCAGCGGCAGAAACAGTAGAGAAAGCCGTCACAAACGAAGCATTCAGAGCAGGTTGAAGCCTGGGCTTTTGACTTTCAGGGACCATTTCTACATTCGTTAACATTAAGTTTTGGAACTTAGACCATGTTAAGCATAGATATCCAACATCATAATAGTAAATAATTAACAGAAAAACTACAATTCATTAGCTATTTAATAGTTGTTTTGTCGTGAATTTTCTTTTCTGTCCTACAAAAATCATTCAGGGAAGGGGGCAAGTCTAATATCACGCTCTTGACAGATATATACTGACAGACAGCTAGACAAACAGAATGATGGTTGAACCTTAAGAACAGCTCTGTCACTCTTTCAGAGAAGTACAGGACTGACACTAACATGATGTATTACTGAATATGAACATTTTCTTTCTCTTTCTTCCTCACTTCCCCTGTGGCTACCCAGTGACCCTGAGTGTTTAGCTGCCTCAAACAACAACATTTCAAAAGGGATCCAATCTGTATAGGCTTTAACGGAGAACACCAGGTTGTCAAAGCCTCGTTCTCCAAGGTGGATAAGGGGTACTCATTGCCTCTAGCTATTCTCACGCATGCTCCTGCCAGCTTTCCCTTACCAGGATAGGGCTATGAGAGTCATATAGCCACAGAGGCTGCTTGTCAGTTTAAATAGGACAGAACACTAAAGTGCACTTCAACCACACAACGCAATTCATCATCCACAGTGTTAACCCCCCCGTCACATTCGTACTGGCCGGATAATGAAGTATTTTCTCATTGGGAATGAGAGTGCACTCATTCAGAAAAGTCACAATGTTCCAGAGGCATGAAATAGCTTTTGATGGGAGTGCTGCTACATACGTTGGATTGACTTAATTGAATCAAAGTTATTGAAACGCAGTGGAGATTAAAATCTGGTTGGTGGTCACCAGAGAAAAAACAAGAGCACCCAAAGGAATGACAAGCAGGAAAGGGGCACCTACACACATGGGTAAACCGGGACACAGACAGAGTAATTAAACTGTGTTTGCACTGAGAGCTCAAAAGGTTGTATTTCCTGAGATTATAGCAGAATTTAAAGTAGAGAGGGTGTCACTACAGCAAGACAAACGGGAGAAAAGGTTCAAACTTGGCCTTGTTACAGTATATTGTATTTTTAAATTAAATTAAATTAGAAATGAGCTGTTACTTAATATTTCAACTGAGTTACAGCCAGGATGCTAATATATGACCCTAGACTGAAGAATAAAAGGATTAATATGGAATATGGTCGACATATCTGTCACTTTATCAAAATGCAGTTAAAAAAATGAAAACTGCAAAGATAAAGCCATTATCAAATAGATCATAAAGAAAACTATGATTATATCCCTGAAATGACTGTGACTTAGGTTAACATAATCACACATTCATTCTAAGATGCATAAAGGTAAATAGTACTAATTTTTAAATATCGTTTTTGTTTTTTGATGCTTACAGTGTCTATAAATTATAATTCTTTTTTATATCAGCAATGTACTAAAGAAAAATGTGTAATGTCAGAGTAGTGATGAACCTACAGAGAAATGATCACCTGACTGTAGATCTCCTCAGCTTTGCAGAGCTTTATAGCGAGTTTCAGCTCATTGTTTAACGGTTACAAAGTAACTTTACTGTTTTGGTTCACTCTCATGGTGTTGTTTTCGGCCGAGTCGGTAGCTCTTTTCAGAGAATATGCTATAAAAACCCACTGTACACTAACTGCTCTGCTCTGAGTTAAAGGAGAGTGAATATTGAACTTACATTCATGAGGTGGACAGAAACACAACCCAAAATGAAAGATAATGCTGGGCTGTAATTCAGGCTGTAATTCCCGGATGTGTTATTATTATTTGCTAACACATTCTCCATCAAATTAAAAGGAGAAGTGGCCAAAAAAAAACAGTTCATGCAGGTTTAACTTTCTGTTTAACATTACATAGTTGATTGCTTGTAATGGAACGGCGCTACCAAAGTTTTCTAGTAATCAATTTACAGAAGTCTTGCTAGCTACAACATTGTGTAGGTTTCAATGGTGCAATCTGATTTACTAAATCACTGGTTTGAAACTAGCTAGTAGTTTTAACTCAGCAATAGATTTACACATAGCTAGTGCAACCCGATACTCATCAATAAACAGAGTGAAAAGCAAGAAAAAAAGAAAAAAAAATCATGACAGGGCTGAGGGAGGGAAAATAAAGGAAAATGGAAGTAGGGGATGAAGAATCAGAGATAAAGAGAATGACAGATGAACAGGTTGGATATCTTATTCTGGGAGAGAAAAGTGCAGAACACTTCCAACAAGAAACAAGAAGTCTTGGTCCAACACTTCTCATTAAGTCAAGGTGTGTGGAATGAGAAGTGAAACGCTGTCACTCTCACTCATTTCAAAAGTATGTCAGTAATCCCACAGCAGGTCCCTGCAGTCAGTGTTTGGAATAAGAACTATCTTTACCTTTATACACCCGCTGGACCCCAGAGCCCATTGAAACCTAAGTCTTAATCCGCACATTTAAGGGGACAGGGCTGTAGTGTTTTAGTTATACAGCACAATGACTGTCCAATATGATTCACTCGTCACAAACAATTACTTTAAAAGCACAACGACCTTAAAGGCTATAGAGAGGTTATTTCACTGCAATTTGGTGTTGCTAAGATAACATTATTGTCACTTAATGTTGTGGTTTCTGTTCTTAATAGAGCCGGTAGTGCAGGTTTGTCTGATAGCTGGTGGCTTGAAAACAATAGTGTTGTTCTAAAGCACATTTTCAATTCACTGTATTCATCTCCAGCTCTGGCTATTAAAAAAGTAAACACCTCAGAGCATAGATAAAAAAAAATCTCTATAAAACAAATTACTGCAAAGCATTGCGATAAGTAAGCATAGTACATTAAGTCAAAAGTACAGAGGTTCAGAAGCCAAGTCAGTAGTGTTATCTAAAGAAATATACGGTAGGACAATGTATCACAACTAATTAATAGTACCGTTTTATTGTGATGCAATAAAATAAACCTTGATGTATTTATGTGGATTTTTTGTTTACATCAAAAAGAAACGGTGCACATATTATAGATGAATGACTCGCTCACCTTCCTTTACCTTTCCTGTATTTTCTTAGCAATTAAATATATAGAGAGAGTGTTACAAAGCTTACACTGACACATGTACAGCTCTGTACTGAATATTAAATTGGTAAGTGTGTAATACTGTGTTTGACCACATAGACAACCCAGCAGGACACCGTTTCACCAAACTCGGTGAAAAATAGTGAAGATGTGGCCACAACAACAACAGAAGAAATGATTAAATCTTTTCATGACAGTGAAAGCTATTTTGTAGAGAGAACATCCCCACTGCAGTGGGTCACAGCGGGGTCCAGGCTTACTACTACAGGGGCACCACCCCTCCCCTCTCCTCCCCTCCTCTGCCATCTCACCCCCAACTCCTGCCAAGAACTGCCCCGGCAGGGCACTGTAAAGTGTGAAAATCTCCTATTCTCGTTTCAGCTTCAATCAATTTTTGCAGTTGCCAAGTTGTCAATCTTGCCAAGCAACAGAAATGCAGAGTAATCAGACATAGCAAAACCTCACAGACACAACAGAATACACTTCAATCACCTCTGCAAGACATTTTATCCAAAACATATGTTAAGTTGCAAAAAGAGACATGTTGTAGCATCGTAACCGCAACAAAGCGTAGCCACAGAATTTCCTTGAAGAGCTCATCTGTTTGTTTCACCTTTCTTGTCAACAAGAGTCAGGATGTTGGCGTGTGGTTAAAAAATAATCTGGCCACCCCAATGTAACAGCTTGGTGATGCATACAGACTGACCTTCTCTGACCATGTTGTCTCTATTTCTGTGTCCTTGCTGCCACCATGCTCTCACATAGTTGTCACTCCATTATTCATAGTCAAGCATGGCAAAGATTCAGTCAAAGATAAAGATAAGAGAGACTCAGAGTTTCCCGGTGCTGGTGAAGCTGTAGGTGTAGCAGGCTCTTGCCCGTAAGGCAGAGAGGCTGATGAATAAGAGCAGTATGGTGCGCATACTTTTGCACGGATGGCTGCAGTGTAAATCAGAATCATAACCCGTGCAGTTTCAGTGTTGTGCTTTACACGTTAAGCTACAGGATCGCCAGCAGAACATTTATTCCAGCTGTGAGCCAAGGGCTCGAGCATACTGTGAGTCTGGTCGTAGGCTTGATGCGAATTTTACATCTCGAAATGCAAAAACACGTTCGATGTAATGAGACAGATAGTTGAAGGGTTGTGAGAAGACATGACTGGAAACTGGTAGTAAGAATATACAGGCACGAGTGTTGAATGTGTGTCTCGACCCACCTGGGCTCCAGCTTCTTTTTTTTTTTTAGGTTTTTTTTTACTTATTCATATGACAAACAAGTAAATTGCTGTCTGATTAGTGCTATTGTCACATAATCAGTTGCTGGTGGAGCCGTGCAATCATCACCTAATTCATGTCTGTAATGTGTGTTTTAGACTTGGTGCTAATTGTACTAAATTTAAAAAGGTTCCTTTTGAGTGAATAACTAAAACTAGAAATCTGGCGGTGCTGCTTACCATCGACTCACTGTGTGATTGTGATTGTAGCACATAGGATTCCTTGTCCACAACAAGCAATATTTAACATTTGCAGTTACTGCTTCAGTCGCTTCAATCTCAGATGCCTCTGGGAATATGATGACCAGGCACAGGCTCTACTGCAGTACTTTGTCTGAACTTTGAATGTTTCAGTTTCCAAATGGTAGGACATTATATGCTGTATCCAGTCGGACGTGAAGTTTTTGCCCCTGAGTGTCTGGTGACTCTCCAGAGGATTTGGTGCTAAGATTACTCTGGTAATGAACCCTGTCTGGATACCAAGATGTAGCTAAAGGGGCACAGTAGTCATAAGAAGCTTCCTGCTGATTGCCCATCTTAAACAGCTTTTTTTCCTCACTTGGGAGACACAACCACAAAACTTTACTGCTCCTTATATGAATTATTATGATGACACCTTGTGTTATTGATATTCCGTCTTTGACTTTGTAGCCAATAAAATTGACCATTAAATCTGTTTGCAAACAGTCCTCCTGATTCACAGTGATTGAATAACAACTTAACTGAGCTACAGAGGTATATTAGGGTTGTCAAGCAGGTTGCATACATTAAGTAGACCGCAATTATCACCTATTTTTCAACTTTTACTTAAGGACTCTCACTTCAGGATGTGTTTTTTTTTTTCTGCACGACTTTGTGCACCTCTGGGTGAGAATCTCACCGCTCTCCTTTGTACGTTGCCCTCTCCTTGTAAGCTACTGGAAGATGTCTCCCTCAGGCACTGTTCTAGTATCAGCTCACCCCATCACCATCTCCACGGTCTTCCACTCTGTCTGTGTTCTGCATACATGGATTTCTTTAACATGCGCCCTTATTGTGCAAAAAAGTTCTAACAATGTAATACATAAACCTTGACACATGCAAGCCCCTCACGTCAGCATTATTTATTCTTATTCCGTAAAAGCCATTAGATGTAATTGCATTTTTTATGAAGCTTCTATAGAAGCATGCAGTGTTTAATCAATGGGAAGGCTTTCATTTTTAGGAGAGGTCAATTACTTTCTGTGAGGTCTTCTTACAATCCTCCTTGAGGGGGTCATCCAGTTCTATTATCCTGCAGGTCAGCATCATGCCGCACCCTGATGATCACACTCAGAAACTGGAGGAGGACTCCTTTCTCTAAGAAACCCTCTCTGGTCTCGTAATCACCCACCATGCTGCTATAATGGGCTTTCTGTTGACTCTTGCAGATTGTTGTCTCACTCTGGTTACAACATGCTACACTATCTTGAGTCAATATTGACCTGTGTGGATGGAGTCAATGCAGGATTCTATTTTATTTATCTAAATCAGGGAGAGATAGATAATGGGGAAAAAAAAGGTTTAGGAAAGACTTTGGTCATATATTGGGGGAATACGCTAGTAATACACAGGCCTCACTGTGATCCTGTGGAACAACAAACCAAAGCATTGCAGTAACAACAAACACAGCTAGGAAGCAGAGACGACACAGGGAACACATCTACTTCAGTGCTTAATAGGATTAAGTTCTCCCCTGCAAAAAATACAAAACAAAACAATACAATCTTAAATACTAATCCTAAAGGAGGCATATCATGCTTTTTGTTATTTTTCTGTTATTTTCAGATTATATTGTCAGAAGGTAAACACACCCCCTTTAACAATGCTTTAGCCTTAGCTTATTGGCCATAAAAGAAGTGTTACAACTTAAATCATCAGCTACAAACAGCAGACATTCACCAATTAGTGTAAAGTAGGATTCAAGCAAGTGCCACTGCCAATCTATTCAGCACCACTCCACAGTAGCTAGTAACCGCATCAGCTACATATGCAGGGGAAATATGTCAGTAAACCACTTATTGTTAATATTAGTTTTCATTGCAAATGGACCAGAGCTACCTCACAGTGTCTATTGTTCATGTTTGCTATATAACAGCAAGGCATCTTAATTTATTCTCGTGGTCACAGTGAATAAGAACCTGAGCTTGATTTATGCGGGACAAAGTCAACACCCTCAACCCCAGAGAGAAGGAAAACACGCATGTGTGAAGTGCTTGTCTGAAATTTCAGGAATTAGTTGCTGAATATCAGTCATCCATCTCCGGCTTCACAACATACAATAAAACAACAGAACAAGATGGAGGAGAGCGTTGTTGTGTTAAATTAATACAGACCAGACCTCTACCTCACTAGACAAGGGCAGAGAGAGGGAAGAAAACGGTGAGATCTAACTGAAATGAAACTGTGGAACAGCTTCAAAACAACACAATGAAATACGTTGGTTCGTCTTTTCAGGTTTTTACCATTTTACCAGGATTCATATGCATTTGACCAGATGAGTAGGAGGCTCCTTCACATCCTGATTTGATCAGACTTCAGTAACAACCCCACCACGCACACACACACACACACACACATATATATAGTAAGTGTTTGCCTGCCCCCCTTCTCCTCTCCCTCCACTCCTCATCATTTCAGAGTAATGGGATGTTAAACCCGCAGCAAAATGCATTTTTCAAAGCAAACAAAAATACAAACAAAGATTCGTCTGATGTCTTGTGCTGAATTTGTTTGCTTTCTATACATTTTGTACCTCCCTTTATGTTAAGGGTAAAAATAAATATGCCTTCAAGAAGCAAAATGTGCTCCACAGGAGAAACTACAACTAAAATAATCTTTTACATCTCTCAACCTCAACCGCTCTCCCTCAAAGGCATCCTATATGAAAGCACACATCTCATATTAGGGACACCCACATGCACACATACCCACTAGCAGACATTTTAACATTTATTACTATGTTGGATTTACAGTCCTTCTCTTATGTTCACTTTCTAACATTTAAATCCAGCCATGGCTGTCATGTTGAATTTGAAATGAGCTGCTCCTTATCAGAGTGCTGCAGCCCCTCCTACCTGAACCTGTCAGCAGTCTGGTGGAGGACAAACAGATGCCAGCTGCGCTAACCATGTCCTTGTGCTAACTGTGCTAGCTTCCACTAAAGCACTGATGCTTCGTCTTCCACGAATCACCAGGTTATCTTCTTCCTACACTCAACATATGTCCCCACCGCTTCCTCTTGAAATCCTTGAAATGCCAGAGTTCAGTGGGAACCGCGGTGGTGCAAGGCTAAATGTAGCTGAGTTATGTTGACAGAAATATGGCTTCCTCAGTTCCCCCTGCAGCACCTCCACACAAAACAAAAATGACATTTTAAGACGAATGATATTTAGGAGGCAAATGGAGTTTTATTTTCAGCAATGAAATTAGCCAAGGTTAAAGAAAGAAAAACAAATGTCATCGGGGAAATTGATTTTTTTAGACAGAGAATGTCTGTGTAGAGATCGATTGGGAGCAATAAAGAAAGACTATAAATAAGGGAGCTTACAGCATTGACCAGAGTTATCAGCCTTAGTGCTCTACAACGATGTCCTTCCATTCTGTTTAAAATGCAGTGTTCAACTGGAGGAACACTGCTACGACTAAATCTCTTTTTAAAAAAGTTGGGGTTTTTTTCGTTCAGTTTGTTCAAGTTTGTACCTGGTGGTGAATCAGATTGTTCAGTGTTTTACTCGAATGCTTAACTCATCGTTCCTTCTGGAAGGGAACGGTAATCAACTGTCTGTAAGGAACAAGCTCAACCGCTTGAAAATTACTACCTGTCCATGTCAGTCTTTACAGCTTCTTTATACTCCTCAGAAGAGATCATAGAAAAACTACAGCCTGATGCTCAGGCAGGTGGTTCCTTAAATGATGCCTTCACAATTTTTCAAGTTAAACTACAGTCAGGTGCCCATATGAGCAGTGAAAGAGATTTTCATTGCTATAATCATTCATCCTTCTTCATACTGGCTGTTAGAAAGATCCCCCTCCAAGTGCACTTACAATGTAAGTGATAAAAGACAAAATCTACAGTCCATGTTTTAAGCAAAAACGTATTCAGGAGTTTATTTGGAGATAATATTAAGCTTTAGCTATCTGAGGTAGTCAAATAAAGTGAATATCTTCCACAACTACAGTCTTTTTAGTAAAAAATAATAATAATAAAAGGCACTAAAAAGTAACTTTAAAAGATACTAACCTGATTTGACTAATTTGGATGACTGATGCCTCATATTAGCATAAAAATAACTTGTAAATACATGTTTGTCACAGTTCCTGCCTCAGTCCTGTGTCTCCCTACCTGTTGCCACATCTCCAGTGGCTTTCTCTGTCTCTCTGCATGTGTGTGTGTGTGTGTGTTTCGAGACACAGGTTTTCTGTGGAGACAGGTGTGCTGGAGCCCCACCAACTGCAACTCGTTCCATAATCAATACGTCTACTTATATTCAGTCCTGCCAGATTCACACTGTCAGATTGTGGTCTCTGCGTTAGTCCGTCTATACACTTCAAGCCATTTTCCCCCCTGAATTAGGTTGTTACCTGTATCCTGTTCTCATGTTTTCTCTGGTTTCCTGCAGTCCCATCTGCTCTGTCTCCAGTCCCTCGTCTCATCAAACCTGCATCCGTGGCCTGGACCCCCACTCTGCCCACCTTCCACTGCTCCCCTCGCCCCAGCCAGCCTCAGGTCTAGGCTCACAGTTACCAGTCCAAATTCCCTCAGGCCTGCATCCTATTTCCCCACTCCTTGCAAGAAATGCCTTGTCCAACATTAAACCTTACACCTTCATTAAAAAGCAGAATATTGAGTTATAACTGACCAGTCTGTCTGTGCGTGTGTGTGTGCGTGCGTGTGTGGTTATAGCAGCCTGGTGTCATCAGACGATTTAATGAAGGTAAACATAGTGAACAGCCGTGCATAACAGCACTGCACTCTGGTAATGGCGCTGCAGATTTATCAACATTTCAGTCCTGCTGCCTTCAGATGCTGCAGGGATTTAATAAACTGAAGGAGAAGCTTCTCATACAGTATAAAGCAGCTTTGGACAACAGATACTGTAAGAATCGTTGCTGATCATTTTACTGATTGTCCTGTTTTAACCACATTAAGTGTTTGGTTTTTTTTCCAGTGTTGAGTTGGAGAATGTTCAAATGAATTATTTATATTTTAAGCATTAATCTCTTGGTGTAGCATGTCTGCAGCAAGTATTTAGTTTAAAAACGCAGGCGCCTGATACTGCATTAGTGGCCTATGTGATGCTCACAAACGAGAGGATTTTATGAAGATGATGTATGACTGCAGCACTCTGCTATAGTCATACATCATTGTTCCATTTTAGCAACAGCTTAAACTTTTGAACTTTACTTGTCAAAAAAATATTTGCTGAACGTTGTGTTTTTCCTGACAATGAAGTAAAGTATGAAATATCTTAAAAATGACAAAATATACTGGAGGGGTGCTTGAAAAAGATTGATACCTCTCATATTTGTCTGTTAAATATGAAGCTACAGGCAGGACTTTGGTTTCCTTTTCATAATTGATGGACAAATATGAAAGTGGTATTGATCAAATATATCCCCAAATGTTAAATAATAACTAGCCTGTATTTACTGTATTTCAATATGCCACATATGTCCATCTATGTGATAATAGAGCTATAGTTACCAAGAGAAAATATCTCACTTATAAATAGGGCCTAGAGGTTTAGCATATTAATGTCACACTTCAAAGTTCGGCGGTATCAGAGAGAAGTGAGATAGACATGAAGCCTGAAATAACCCTTCTATGACTGAAGGCCCAATTAGATCCACATGAATACGTTTCTTCCATTTAAATAAGAAATACATAGCAAGCAAAGTATGAATGGTAGAAATTCCACGCCCCTGAGCCAGACATTTTGAGAAGAATAGACTTCTTCCACTGCCAATTCAGTAAAGCCTGCACAGCAAATTTCACACAACCATTTTGCGCTCTACTGATAAAACACTTTGAAAGCCCAATGACACAGACAATGCCTTCAGATAGGAAAAGCCACGTTTTGTCCCCATCCTCTTTCATCAATGTCCCAAATACACACCAAGCCTAACTGAGCAGTGGAACAGAAATATCCAGCAAAAAACTGACTCCAGCATCAAACACCCACACACACTTCTAACAAATCGCCTGCCGTGTGTCTGAAGCAGTCCTACTAAAAAAACCTGATTGTGTTCTGCATCATAAATGATTCAAACTGTGCAAGCATCACTGTTATAAGTGTTATTTGTGATTAGATCTATTAGGTGTGTGAAGAGGATCTGGCACAATGGCACTAGAACCCTGCACCTGTCGCCCTCTCATCTATGCTGCAGCTCTTGATTGATGAATGAAAAGACATTGCTGGCGACAAGAAGCTTGCTTTTATTTCCTTGTGAAAGGAAAAAAAATAAATAGATGGATTACTGATTCAGAACCCTGTAAACCAGGCCTCCACCTCACTGAGGTTTTGATTAAGATTTCACATCTGGATCTCCCTCAAAGCCTCATAATGTATATACTGCCATCATCTACACCAGTGGAGCAGAGAATCAACTTGCAAAGCCTGGTTGCTAGACCTTTTCCCTCGCAGCCACTATGGGAATTGATAGGAAAAGGTTGCTCAATTAAAAGGCACTTTGGGAAGTCGTCTTTGATTGAACCCTGACTCCTTCTACTTCTTCTTCTCGACAGCCAAAGGCTCATTAAAATGGGTCAACTAGTTATAATTTTTAAAAATCCAGTTCGCAAAAGCACATCATCAGTATAGTTGATGTATCTAACACCAGCCTTTACGTCTAGCACTGCACGGTGTGATTGATTGTGAATTGTATGTAATTAAATCAAATTAACTGTTACTATTTGCCGACTGTGTGGAAGCCTGTTGCGGATGCTACTATATCAGAGTGTAAGGTGATGTTAGCTGCTGTGTTTTGAATTTTGAGAAGTTTACAGTCCAGCAACCACAACAGAACTCATTTAATATTACGTTTGCATCAGTCACTTCTCCTAAAATCTTTCTTTTCTCTGTTTGAAAATATGAAAAGTAAAGTGTAAATTTAACCTCTGGTTGCTTTGTTAAATATAAGACAAAAATGTTTATTTTTAAAGGAAAAGAGCCTGATCTCATCTATCCTCGTCTTACTTATAATATAGTGGCTGACTAGCTCTCTAATATTTCCATGTCTTTTTACATGGATCAATTACTTGTGAGGATGCTGATTTTTTTTTAACCTGAAATATGTATGCTAAGCCTCAGCCTTTCAGCATGATATGCAGCCACCAGGTGCATATTTAATAGCCCTTTTACAAAATGAGTCAGCCAGTTTTCAACCAACTCATTGCACTAACACTAACTAGTTATTTCATCTGAAAAAAATCTGCCAGCATGCTTGAAATCAAGGACCCCAAATTAAGAAGATATATCTGTGAATGTATTTGTTATATTATGTTTTACAATAGAGCAACACATGTTTTTTATGCTCTATAGTGTGACAAAGTTATATGACAAAATTAGCTTCCATTGCTGAGCACTCTACCTTCAAAACAACAGAGGTAGATGTAATGAAATACCTGCAGACTCTTTATTTCTATCTTTCTGTTGGCTTCATACCTCAGTCAGCTCCATCCTTCCTGCTCCATCTAGCAGCGCCCTCCCATCACTTTGTCCCCCTTTTCACAACTTTAAAGACCCTTTACCCTCGGGCAGGAGCTGCCCTTCTCTGGACCACACTGACATTCAGATGCTATTTAGAGCCATTAGGCCACCAAGGTCAGCACTTAACGTACGTTTTCACAGCTTCGGGCAGCACTTGCTTTTCCCTTTTTTTTTTCTCTACATTTTCTCTTTTTTCTCTCCATTATTGTTGTTTTTTGTAGCAGACTGCACACAGGGTAGTGAATTGCTCATTAGCTGGAGCCTCTAGTGCCACAACATGTAATATAAGACAAAAATGTGGGGAGGCGGGGTAAAGATAGAACATTAAAGGAGACATTTTAGTCATTACAGTTACAGCATCTGATGAATTAACTAGCACTGCAGGCTACCCTCATAACCCTGCGGAGAACATCTTCATTCTTTAGGGTGAGGGTGGGATAAAGGCCAAGTATATGTAATTTTTATCACAAATTTTTAATAACCTTTTTTAGCAGGATGAAATATACCCTGAATGGCAACCAATGACAGACTAACAGAAAGGTTTTTTTTCCTGAGTTTTCTTTAAAAGACCAGTGAAGGTTGATAAATCTCTTGACAGAGAGAGGGTTGACTCGGTCAGGAACAAAACTTGCTACAGCTGTCTGAGGCATAAATATGGTATCAACAGTCTAATGCACAGTTCTTCAAAAATAATAGACCGATCACACAAATATATCAGGTAACAAAAAAGAAATCCAGACATATCAAACAAATGATCCAGTCATAATCCAACCTGGTCTCCTGGAAACTACACTGCAAAAATAGTTATACTGAATGCATTTTTCCCAATACGATATCCACTAAGGACTAAGGGACTCAACGGCTGCCTTCCACCTCGACCTCCTCCCAGAGACTCGTGCAACTCCTGTGAACATAATTCAGGCAGCAATAACATTTGCTAACACAACATAAACAATTTAGTTGTATATGAATATAACAGAGACAGGGTTGCATAATCTCTTCCATTTAAATGTAATGTGTTATTTATTCTGCCAGACATGAAATGTGACCGAGAGCAATATTTTTTTTGGCAACTGACCTCTGCAGCAAATAACTTTATTTGTTTACTTTTCGCTTTAACACATTCACAACTGTCTTTTTCACAGCACTATATTAAAGTCAAGAACCGACAAAGAGTTACATAATCATTTAGCAGTAAATAAACTAGATGTGAATGTGAGGACAGATCTTAACAGAGTAGCACTTGGAAAAATTAAACACTAATATCTACCAACTAGCAGATACTACGATATGTTAATAACTTCTCAAATGTGTTTGTTTGTGTTTTGTGACAGTGCACATCAGAAGTGGTATTATATGAAAGCTTGGATCAACTTCCTCCACTCCCATTACAAGTTGATGATGGTTTTGTTATAATATATTTGTCCTTGTGAAATAATGAGACTGTATAGCAGATAGTAACTAAAATGAATTCAGCCCTGAATATTCTGCTCTCTCAGCTGGGAGCAGAATATTCAGTCAAGTAATTGCATAAAGATAACTGTGTGTTTCTCTTTAGCCCTGCAGCCATGTGTTTAGTATATTTTGTTTCTTTTCTATCAGTGTTCAAGATGTTTTGCCAATTGATCGCTTCTCTCGGAGCGAAGACAACTGTCACACTCCAGCTGAGTAAATGAGCAAGCTGTAAATTAACTTTAATTTCCTAATGACAAACGCAATTTTGCTGCAGCAGGGGTATGACATTCATATTTGATGAGCCACTATACAGTAGCTCACATCAAAGGTTTCAATTCAGCAGCTAGTAAGCTTTTTTTTTGTAAATATACAGCACTACACTGAGCAGACTGCAGCCCCTTATTGCCTGGCAACTCCCACGGGCTGCTATTGCTCATTCACAGCTCTGTGGGATGTCAGGGGTTGGCGCTTATGAAAACTGAACTCCAAACTCATCTTCACCCTGGTCCAAAAAAAAAAAAAAGCTAAACAATGCTCTGTCATATTTATATAGCAAACTGACTGTGAAGTGAAGTAGGCATCACCAAACCTAATGTCACTGCTTGACATATTGAGTGAGGGAGAAAGAGGAAGTTGTGTGCTGTCGATAACGAGAGAGGAAGGGTGAAAAGAAGAGGCATTTCCTTTATTAAATTCCACTAACATTTATTCCGAACATTAATTTCATTGCACTATCAGAACCCGTTTCAGGGTTGAGGAAGAAAGGAAGAGCAGGAACAAATTGCTTTCAAGTTCTACAGACTATTCCCTCTGGAATGGCAGAGACTGGGACGCCTCACCCCCTAATTAAATCACCCTCCCCTAGTTGTATTTAAAAGCATAAGATATAATTAGGACATTTAGTTTCATTTAAAAACACTTAAATTTCTTCCCTCCTACATGCCAGAATTTAATTATATTCAGCATATCGTCTGTGTCTTGACAGGAACAGAGTTGCTATAGAGATGACCACGGCTGAGCTGTGCTTAGAAATCCTTCAGTGGTGAGTCTTCAAACACACACACACACACACACACACACACACACACACACACACACACTCGTTTTTCCATCACTTCAGAGGACATTAAACTCTAAAATAACCCTAAATGCACCTCAACTTTAAAGTCTTCACCCTAAAATTAATGATTTACATTGAGGGGACTTTTTGTCCCCATAAGGGAGTCTCACAATGACTGTATAAACAGTCTTACATCCCCACAACATGAGGAATACCTGGTCCACACATACATAAAACCACTATATGCAAAAAGAAGAGACTCTTTCTCATTTTGTACTATAGATACATGCAAATATACAAACACATCTATAAACTGACACTTCTTTAACAGCTCAGCCACCAAGAAACAACAAAGCAGATTATTCAATCAAGTGCCAGCCTCTTGCATAGATACAGACCACAAAAGATGTACCTTTATCACCGGGACCAGAAAGCCACCCCTCTCCTCCCCCCCTCTCTCCTTGTCTCCCTGTCTAAACCGACCTCCCTTCCTCCCCCGGCGTCCCGGAGCTACAGATGCTGTTGTAGGTGTCTTCTTCTCACCTTTTCCCCTCATTGTTTTTCGACTGAAGCTTTGAAGACAGGACAACAGAAATCAATGGCAATGTGATGGCTGCTGTCACAGTCATTAGATACCCTGTTCTGATGGAAGAATGGACTGCATTCCTGGTCCTCAATACAAATCAATTATCCTGAGCCACTGAAAGAACAAAGTCACCTGGACACCTCACAAACTCATGCCCTATTTGTTCTTCCCTCTCTATTAGCTACAACCTCATGTAATAACTGAAGCGACACTATTCTTGAGACCAGTTGTGGTGCATTTAAGATTCGATGCTGAGAAGAATTTTCACAAAGAGATTCAGCAGTGAGTCACACTCACACGTTTAACAAATCAATAGTTATAATTCCCAGCTATTGGCAGCCAGCAGAGTCACATATATTACCGAGATGGGTGTTTGTGTCATCCAGAGTATACGGTATAATGCTTCAGCATCTTAAAATGCTCAACTTAGACATGGCTGCTTAACATTTGGTGAGCAGAGAAAAAGCTATAGAGTGTAATACACTGCTACACTACTATATGTATCTGATTATGTCACACAAATATCTGTATTAGGAAATGTGAATGTTAACTAAAAAATTATTAAAATGTCATTTTTATGATTCAAGAGACGTAATTGCCATTTGCACGGGCACAGGGTGCACGTTGAAATTCTTGTGTCGTTCACTCAGTCAGGTTAAAAGAAAAAATAACAAATTTAGAATAAATTAAATTTAGAATAAATTAAATTTAGATTAAATTAGAAAATGTTTGGGTTTTTTTTAATTCTATTTATCTTATTAAAAAGTGTAGCAAGGTCAGAGATATTGCATTATTTACAGTTATTTACAGCACTTACAACAATTATTTAGAGAGCTTCTCTTCAGTTGGAAGGAGATTAAGATATTGCACTGCAGTGTAGCATCATGTTATACTAATATACAAATAAGGGTTTTGTGTGTGTGCTAGGACACTAAAGCCTCTGTGAGAGTGGATGTGGACCTGAATGTCCTGATTGCTGATAGTAGCCAATCTGATTGCTGCTGGGAAGAAGTTGTTGCTGAATCTGGTTCGGTGTGTGCTGATACTCTCAACCAGTGAAGAGTGTCCTGAGTGTTCCTGCATTTTCTACATTAAATACTTTTTACTGCCGTTCACATTCTACATACTGTACATATTTATGTATCTATAGTGCAGTGGTGGAAGAAGTATTCAAATCCTTTACTTAAGTAAAAAGTAAAAGCAATACAGCAATGTGAAACTACAAGTACATGTATTGCAGTAAACGTAGTGGCTTGGTCCCATTGACTGATATATTATTATATATACACATTTGAACATTTATTGAACTGAAACCATGTGAAAAGTTTAGAGGTAAAAATCACTATTCGGTGGAGCTGTTAACAGTAACTAAAGCTGTCAAATAAATGTAGTGGAGAAGAAAGTAGAATATTTCCCTCTGAAATGTAGTGGAGTGACTTATGTACAGTACTTGAGTAAATGTACTTAATTACTTTCCACAACTGCTGGTGTCACAATGGCCACTTCTGCTTCTCTATGCATATTCTTGCCTTTTTTTCCTCTGCTACTAAAATCACCTGTCATTCCACATTTGGCCACCCCCTCTTGCCCTGCAGTTACCCCTGTTTTTCCGTCATTTCCATCACCTGACTATCCCACCCACTAGTGCATCTGTTCCCGATTCCCTCATTATCTCCCCACTATATATCTAGCCCTCTTTCCCCTGTCACTTGCCAGACTGTCTAATGTACTACACAGTCCTAGCGGTCCAGCACTCAGTTGTGTTTTCTGCCTGTTTTTGACCCAAGCCTGTTCCTGTTTTTGCCGCTTGCTTTGTTTGTCCTCGCTGACTTGATTTCCAGCTGCATTCCCCTGTTGTCATTCAACTTTAAATAACTGCCTTTTACACTGCTCTGCTCTCGAGTCTTAATTTTGAATGCACATTCCTGTGTTCAGATACATTACTACCTGCCAACAAGTTTATCTGCCAACAAAATATTATAAAATAATATTTTAACTATGTACCTGAATTAATTTGAAACAAAAGTCTGTAAACTGGGAGGTTAGTGGAATAATACAAGTCAGAATATGCTTTTATTTAAATCCTTATGGACATTGTGTATATAATGGAAGGTAATCCAGATGAAAATAAAGTTATAATAAATTAACTATATTATATAAACATAAAGTGTATGTGACAAAAAAAAAGATGAAGCTATTGACAATTGCTGATATTTCTCTAATGTAAAAATATATGAGATAGTGTTAGTTTGACATTTCTATGGAAATAAATGATAAATGACAAAAAATCCCAAAAGCTCCCTTTTCCCATTTGCTTGCACTTTTAAGATGGCTCCTCAGCTTCCTGTCTACTGTCAAGTCGTCCATGGTGCCATGCAGATTTCAATATCAGATATAAGTATTACTTTAAAAGTATTTTTTTTTCTTATCTGTGCATAGCCAAATAATATATGTGTATTTGTTTACACCCCTAGAGATCACACTCACAAAACATCTCAATCTATGACAACTCAATCATACTGAGAAAATAACAACATAACAAAGTGTCTCATTCCTGAGTCTAACAGACTTTACTTGAATGAATAAAAGCAAAAAATAAATAAATTACAGCAAATTTATAAACCAAATCTTCTGTTACGCTTTTTACATTAAAATTTATGAACAGAAAAATCTTAAATGATGATATAATTAATTACTTTATCCATCTGTACAACTCAGTCAACTCATTCTGCATTACTGTCTGGTGCTCAGTGGAAGCAATTCAGTGTTCACTGACATGTGGACAGGAGGCAGCAGGCATTGAACCACCAACTCAGTGCAAATGCTTCTCCAGTCTGACCTACAGCTGCTCAGTGCCTTTACTGGCACCCTTCAACTATTTGGTTAATGTGAAAGATTTTTGTCACGCCGGTTAAATGAAACCCACAGGACTTTAACTGCAGTTCCCGCTCAAATTGGCACTTTGTACAAGCATCATCCACCCTGACCTTTTCCTCAAGTGGTTTTGCAGCACTGTAATAACACCAGACTTTTTAATTTAACAGTTTAACAGTCATTATTCACGCAACTGAAACAGATTGCTTGTCGGGAATTCATTAGGTCTTTGAGCAAATGAAAAGTGCTGGATTTTTTCTGGTGGGGATAGCTTCTTAAAAGAAATGGGTAAAGGAGGTAGTTCCTCCCCTAACAACACTCACAACTACTAACTGACTCCTGTTTTCTACCCAGAAAACAATATCGCTTCTTCTGTGAATTTTTTCTGTGAAGACGAATCACATAGACCTTTTAAGAGTGCTCCTGAAATTAGTCCTAATACCTGAAAATGAGGCAGCATTTATGTACTTCCTGTTCCCTCGTCTCAAAGTCAATGGCTTTTTTTTTTATTATTAGTTTTTGGTTAGATACCTGAAATTAGATCTGTGGTTAACACAAGCATAAGAGATTTTCACATTTTGTTCTATAAAATACGCCAGTACATACAGTACAAACTCCCTTCATGAATTTTGATGCTTTTACGTCGCTTAAAAAAGGCGGCTTCTAACAAGTGGCTAAATGAGACTACAGAGGTTTTCAGGGACATTAAACATCACGGAAACATATTTGTGCTGCTGCAAACTATTCTAACCAAAACTGTCCAACTTGTAGATTTATCATATTTCTACTTTCTAATGCGACCGTGGTGCAGTTCATTTATAGCCTAACGCTAGCTTTTTACTTACAGTGATTGCATTTACGCTGGTGTTTATTTGTGAAAATTATCTTGTTGGACAAAATGTGTAAGTATAATAAACTTTTATTTGCTACAAACACTATTCTCTGCAATAATCCAAAATCCTATGGAAAAAATCCCATTAGTAACCAGACCGGATTGTTCACGTTATTACAGAATAAATCTGGAGCCATGAGGTGCATTTATGGATAAGAGAGCTGTGTCACGTTGTAGAAGAATATCATCTGACTCAAACAGCTGCGTGCAGTGAGCATCATGATACCTTATAATAGCTCATATGATATTCATGCAGTGGAATGAGCAGCCAAGTCCGAGCAGTATCACACATCTAGCCGATTCAAAAGAAAAAAATCAGGCCTCCACACAACCTGTCATAATAAGTCTTCCCTCTTCACTGCAGTCTGAGCATCGTTTCAGTTACCTCTCACCTCAGCCTCAAGATAGCAGGCAATCGGAGATCTCTTCACCTACCAGTCATCTGGGATTTCTAAATGCTATAGTATATATATGATAGTTGCTCAAATGGCAGAGAGTAGAGCCTTTAACAAACCTACGCCCCTACATTTTGTCAAGGACACTACAGACCTTACCGGAAATGATGCAGAAAACAATTGGAGGTATAACAACTCATAACTTCTGCATGTCACTGTCCCAATATGAAGGGCCGCCCTAAAGACATTGATTGGAAACAGTTGTTGCAATTGTTTCCATCCAGTTTTAACAAAGATAGTTAGGTGGATAGATATGAAATGCGTCCTCTTCACTTGTATACCAGCTGTTTTCACAATCTAAACCACTACAGTGTTCAGAAAATACATGCAACATGTAACTCATTCTTGCTGACTACAGTGTCACCGAATTCACTCTCTAAATGATGGTGCACTCCTCCCACATGATTTTCCTCTCCCTCCAGTGACCATCGACTAGTTTAACATAGTGTCTACGGCTGAGCTCAGCTGTAATGCTCACTGTAAAGAAATCTAAACTCTTAGATAAAAGCTGAGGTCCAAATGTATTTTATATTCATTTTAACAGCATTTTTGCAGAATAGTTGTGCATGGCAGTATTACACAGTATATTGTTGTGAGGATATATAAGCAGAAAGGTCAACATGTTTAATCACTTGTGAGATTTTATATTGTAGTGGTAAATGAGCAAACTGGTGTGATCTGGAGAGATGAAAGAAACCGAGTAATTACTAGATTCATTTTTTTAATCTAGATTAATCTCACTGAAATCTTGAAATTAATCTAGATTAATCTAGATTAAAATGGCTCGTTAAGAATGCGAAATACCTAAATACTGATCAAAAGTAAGCCTTTGAGAACGGGTTTCTTAAACCAGGGGATGCATTAGAACAGGAGCCAAAATGCATCACTGACTGCTTATAGCAAAGGGATGCTTTGCGTTCAGGTGGTATTTGAGACTGGAAGAACTCCTACAGTAAACCAATTCTGCATTGCATAAGGTGCACACAACCTTAGTCTTGTTGATGCCACCATCAGGAAGCTTCTTAAAAATGAATTTTCCCTGAAGCAAACCTTGCGGCTTCGTGGCTGCATCCGTGATAGACTATCACGTTTGGTGTGGTAGTTCGGTAATTCACAGGCCCGTAGAGGTTCAAAAACTAGTTCTCGCCCCCTACAGTCAAAGTTGTATACATCCGCGCTAAAATATCACGTTGAAAGTCATCAGTTTGCTTATTATAGGACCCAGCTCCAAACCCAATTTTGATAATATATTAACGGCCCACCACTAGTACGGTAATTATTTTTGAAAATTTAGGCAAGCGGTTTGGATCAAAGTCAGCAAATGATCTACATTCCAACTCATAAATTTGAGATAATCTCACTGGGCTCACTCATATAGCTAAATTAAGGAGGGGAACTTGAATATCTACATAAAACATTGTGCCAATACATCCAACAACTATTCAACATTGCCTTCCCTAGAGAGTAAAAATATGGCTTCTACATAATATGTGTGTCCTTAAGACGCTCCATGTTACCTCCAAGCTCAAAGCTCTGATATTAACTTCATCCACACAAATTGCCCCTTGTGGGATGTTAAGATGTTAGGAGTTAAGACTTCACAGGTTTAACAGAGCAGCCTTGTGCAGCATGGGGTCTGACAAGCTCTCAGAAACATGAGGTTTTTGCATGTGTGTGTATATACTGTATACACACACCGCTACCAGTCGCAGTACGTGTGTGTGTGTGTGTGTGTGTGTGTGTGGATAGTCATGCACATTTGTGAGTGTGTCTGGCTTTGCATATGTGTGTTTGTGTGTCTATGAATGGGAACATGGGTCAAAAAGTGTCCAGAGTTGTAGTGTGATGTCAGGTCTAATTAGCCAGGCTTGCTTCAGGCTCATTACTCACACACCACTGGGACGAAGAAAATGGGAGAAGGGGGGCAGAGAGAGGATGAAAAGGCCACATGGGGAGCACTCACCACCATTCAAGCCTCATCTCAACTGCTTTCTCACTAGGAACGAGACAAGACTTTGATAAGGGCACATGCACCCCGCTCGTATCATTCTGCTCCTCTACACCTCCCTCCCAACACACAGCCGCCTCTTCAAGCAGTTTGAAGAAGACTCGGTGAGAAAAAAAAAAGTGTGGGTTGAAATTAAGTTGACGCCATCTGAGGATTTTTTAAAAAAGAGGTTAGGCTCTGCTGTTACCTTGGAAACACATTTGTACCCATGATTCAGCTGATTGAACGAATTGCGCCTTTAATGATGAAGTGGTTGTCAACAAGACAGATGTGATTAGAAACAAAGACGCACAGCCAGGAATTTTCTAGTTGAAGGTCAACAGACAAATCCAGTGTAAGACTGTCCACCTAAAAATGCATGTTATTCAGAAAACCTTCATCAGGATGGTTGTTATTAGTCAATGTATGCCTGATTAATGACCAGTTAAATACTCAGTGATCAGCCCTATAAAAAGGACTATGCTCATTCCATTTTAACCACACTAACGAAGGCCTTCTCTTCAAACAGTGAATAAAACAACTAATAGAACAGTCAATAGTCTTATACTGTACATCTACATTTGATACAGAAGTGCAAAAGCCAACAAGTTAAAAGTGTCCACTGCTCTCTTTCATGAATCCACCTCTTTATCAATTCTGTCTACGATTGTATTCACTGGCAACGCAAATACCTAAAATAACAAGGCTCTCTCCTACAGTATTCATTTCATCTGCTGCCCATGTGTTGCCCTTTAGGCCCAGCATATCATTTAATTGTCCATTCTCGACTCTGCTCCATCTCCTTTGTGTCAGGATGAAAAAAACATGTTATTCATCACTTTGCCTGTCATTGAAAACAAACAAAAAACCTCTGCTTTGACTTCATTTGACATAACCACAATTAAAGACCATAAAAAGCACCTTTTCAAGTCAAGGTTCAGAAGGAAAACAATGATACATAAACACATAACATAATACAAGAGGTGGCCAGCCATTTCTGATATTAATTTAATCTGCAATCTGCATACTGGAGATGACCTTTACATTTTATAAGACTCTATGATGACAGTAATGTTGCCCTCATCATTGTGGTTGTCAGACAGCAGTGTGAATGCGTTTGGGCGAGCGTGTCTGTGCATGAAAAAGTGTCTCAGAGTCTCAGAACGTGCAATATGTCAGATTAACATCGCTGCAGTTTACAGGAAAAATAGGAAGGAAAAATATATTAAATTGGGGAAAAAGAGAACACTTGTATCACAGAGGCCTATAAGCAACACGTTTTCTATGTATTAATCCATTTTCATGTCACTTCTCCCATTCAGTGTTGCAGTAGCAAATGATTACATCTTTCGGCTCCGTCTGGAAGAGCCACAGTTAGAGTTCAACCAGGTCTCCCCGACAGACTCTCAGCTGACCTTTGAGATGTTACTTGCTGTCCCTCCAGCATGTCCTGTATCCCAACCTGGAGTCTCTTCCCAGTCAGAGTCACAAAGGGAGAAAGCCAGGGGGCATCATACTGTACCTGAGTCACCTCAACTGGCTCCAATCACACTTTATTGTGTGTTGTATTGATGTATAAGCGTTTTCTTTATTATTTACTACAAATATTACAGAAGCTGCTTTCAGTAATTGTAAACATTTCCACGCATAATTGTCACTTCAGCAAATATCGTGGGACATTTCAGCAGCAAAACTAAAAACTGTAGTTATAGACTTGACAGGACAGAGGAAACAGAATTGACGCCTGCTTTACTCCAAACAATTTCACCGTATGAAACTGGACTGTGTGTGTAACAGCTGAACTTTTGTATGTGTAGAAGAACAGAACATTAATTAACATTAGATCTGGACCAGTCCTGTCAGCGCGGCTGGAGATTTAAATAATCAATGAAATTACAGCGCTGTGCCTTGTGCATACATGCGCACAGTATCTCTCTTAATGGGGAGATGCACTTATCATTTCTGCTGCAGTAGTAGTAGGACTATGAGTGAAGCCGCGACATTTTAGGAAAATGGGGTTCAGTGAACTGCTGTTAGGTGAATATATGCAAACAACAATCGTGCCACCAGACTGTCAAATATATATATATCCAAAAATCCAAATAATTTCATTTTTTTAGCCATATTTCCTAAAGTGTAGCAGTAATACAAATGTAATTAAATGTTTATGCCTGTGTGGTGAGAATATTAATAGCTATATTTTTAACCTTGCAACACATTTACCTTCTCCTTCCTTCATCCTAGAACTTTATCTGTCAGCCATACTGCCTGAGGCTTGTCCATGATGCAGATAATCATCCTCACGTAACGCATACGTACACTCACAATAACTACACAGGATACATGCAGTCCCGCTTTCTTCTCTCTCTATAGATGATGCACACTTGGGTATAAACTAACCCTTATTCAAAATTATGAAAAAAGGACTCAAGCCTTGTTTCTTTGAATTTCCTCTCAGGACCATATTACAGAGCTAGAGTGAAACAGGCCTTGCCAAATCTCTTGTGTTTTGAATAGGAGCATGAAAGAGTACAGGGATAAGAACTGCCAGTCTGAATTCCAGAGATACATTTTGATGTTAAGACTGTATCTATGGAAAACGCAATCAGACTGTGGAGTACGTAGCAAAGTCAAGGCTGGCATTCAGAATAATGGCAGCCGTGATAGCTTTAGATGAACATTCAGGTGCTATTAAGGTCACTGTCTTTCTACCACAGCACCTGCTTCACTCTGTCATCTATCCATCTATCTATTTCCAACTCTGAAATAGTCTGGTCATTAAACATCGGTGTCTGATCTATGCAACAATCTCAAGTCCATGTCCTTTACTTGTCAGACTCATATGCATATAGACTGAGCTCTAAGAACAAATGACTCATTGAAGCATTCACCAGGAAATGGGCTAAGTAGAGGCAACTTTACTAGTATAGCACGTTTCACATCACATGGCCAAGTGCTTTATATAAGATGCAGAGAGAGTTAGATGGGGAGACCGATACCATCCTCATGTCTGTCCGTTATTTGTGAAGCTAGAGTCAATTTCTGTCTTTGTTCAGAAAAGGTGGATTTTTGAAGCTTTGGAAAGCCAGGTTAGGGGTTTTCCCCTGGTTCCCATCTTCTTGCTAAGCTAAGCTAATTTCCTCCTAACTATAGCCTCAGACTTAATGCTGTGGTATTGATCTTTTTCATCACCTCTCAGCAAAAATCAACATAAGGGGGTACCATTGTGGCTCAGGGGTTCAGATGGCAACCATGAATGGCAACATCCCTAGTTTGTGTCCGTTCGGCTTGAGACTTCTGGATGTCATCCCCATCTCTCTCCTCCATCATTTCCTGCCACCTCTCTGCTGTAGGCTATCTAATAAAGCCAGATACAATGCCAGAAACATACCTTAAAAAACCTTACTAAAATTTCTATCTATATCTTTAAATTTTAGTTCTTAAAGTCCAAAGACACTCCCCTCATTCAGTGGAACACTTCCTTAAAAGGTTATTGCTGATCTGCAATAGGACCTTTTCTTTATAATATCTTTTTAGGTGAATTCTGATGAATTTTGCAAGTTTTCAGGGTTAAATTAATCTATTCAGACACTCGCAACTTTCCCCTTAAAAAAAAATCCATTTGCACGTGATGCATTTAATAGTTTATCTAAGATATTTTCTATTATAAGGTAAATCTTAAAAACTAACACGTCTGTCACTGTTGCCTGCTCACTGTGGTGGCCACATAATTACCACAATAAGATACTGTGTGAAGTGTTTTCCAACTGCTGCATGTGATTTCAATCAGCAATGACAAAGTGTTGCTAAAGTAGTTCAGATTAATAAGAGAATCACTCCAATTTGAGTAAAAGCAGTCCTTGTGGAGTTGTAGCTTAACACGCTATTATCTTGTCTCCAAAAGCGCACATTTGCTGCTTTACATCGGTTTGTGTGTTAATTAGATACATTTATAAGTGCTAGTAGCTGACTTGTAACTGTTGGAGAGTGTCCAGTGTTCATGCTAAGCTTATGCTAAGTTAACCAGCTGTAGCCTTTAGACAAATATGAGAGTGGTATCTTCTCATCTAACTATCTAACGCAGCAACTATTAAAGTCGCTTTATTCTCCCGTGCAGTGAAGCCACAAGTCACTATTTATCTTCCTCCTGAGCATTTACAACTTCAGTGTCGGAGTTGAACAGCCTCAGATAATCTTCATCACATACCGTCTCACCAATAGATTCATTAACGGCAAGCTTACGTGCAGACGCTCTGTTTCCTTCACGGATAACCAGATCGATGGCATTCAACTTAAAAGCGGCATCATGGGTATTTCTTCGTGGGTTTTCCATTTTGACGGGGTGAGGGTGTAATAGTATTTTATACCCCATGTGGGCTGAAGAAAAATTCATAGAAAAGCTGCATGGTTCAAAGTATGGGAAAAAAGTAGCGGCTTATAGTCCGAAAAGAGTAGATGGTTTGGGTTCAAGTAAGCACATTGTTAACGTCTTTAGATACTTGGTCAGTGAACAGCAAACATGCCTCAACAGGAGATAAATAAGATGGTGCTGCTTGATGACTGAGTGGGTGTATGAAGTGTTGAACAAAAACAACAAAATTAGTGATGCCGAAAGCCAAATGAAGCCAAACAAAAAAAACTTATTCCTTATGCAATGTGCAAAATCCAGTGCAAAACACCATAAATCAGAGCCACCACAGAATTCACCAGCAGATGTTTACTGATCATAGAGGCATATTGTATCTTGTGACAAAAAGAGAGGATTTTAATACTATCGAGTCATATACTAGTGGGATATGCAAGGTTCCTATCACACCATGGGGGTTTGGCAGTTCACATTCATTGGTTTTAACATGAGTCATTGCCTCCTCGCTAAGACTGAACACCAACAGGAGATTGACTCTAAAAATAAAGAGCAGGCACCATCAGCATTTCCTCGCATACTATACATCTTGCCCTGATACTGACAGAGGCACAGAGGCATCGTGCACAAAGAACCAATCAGAACAGTCCCTCAGTCTAGAAAGGAAATGGAAAGCTTTGTATGAACAGCAGGCTGATCTCATTGACACACTCAGAAAAGGTTTTTGGTGCAAATTTGGTGATACAAACAGTGATCTCTGTAGTGTATGTCAGGATTTAATATGTTAAGAGGAAAGGCTTATAGCCACATCTAATGGCATATGGAAAGGTCAACATGATTGTGAGGAATCTGAAAGGTCAAGCCAGTAAAATAATCAAACATCTGAATCATTGTAGTTTAGTCCAGGTTTATTCCTCAGCTTATGGCTCTTTGGGAAAGAAGCCTAAAGTAAAAGCACCGACTAAGACTTACTGCCTTCAGTTGAGTGACCTGCTGCCCTCTGACAAAAAGCAGGATAACATGTAGAAACACCATCTACCAGAGCGGAGAACATTTTTACATTTTACCGACAATCAGATTGGTCTGCATAGCAATAAGTTTGAACTCTTAACACTGCAGTTTCCATAGGAACTAAGTAAGGCGGCTATCTCCACTCACAAGATAGATTGATGAGATGCTTTAAGTGCAGGAGCAAGACTATCTGTGTTCAAAACACAGTCACGAAGCACAGAGAATGGTTTGAGCATTAATTATAAGGGATTGTAACTAAGCTTCATGAAATAAGTTGAGATTTTTCCATCATGCAAGCTATTTCTACACCACAAACAACACAAAAACAAACAGTGCCTGAGGCTAGGTGCATAATCTAAAATGGAAAGTCTTTGACATCACAAAACATAACTGGTGAAATGAGAAGAAGCAAAATAACACAGCTGTTGTATTTGTTGTGGGACAATCCACAACACCCTGTTAATTTACTTGACTTCTGTGTTTGAAATTGTAAAACTGAATGCTAAATACTAGCATGACCAAATCCATTTTTATGCAAGCATTTTGTTTGTTTTTAATACTATACTTTGCTCAGTTTCTTGTTATGCTGACAAACGTTTCTTGTTTAACATACCGTAGTCCTTCCAATGTTAATACGAGATATTTTCACATTACAACTTGTTCTTTTCTCCTCATTAGTAGATTCTAAATTATTCAGTTTTAACACCAAACATACCACATTAACTTTTTGTCATCATAAAATGGTAGCAATGAGATGAATATCTTGTTTCAGCCTCTGATAAAGAACTGCATCTTTTCATATAAACAACACGCCTTCCTGAAGACAATCCATGTAATGACATATGTCATTAATGGAGCGAGTACCCCTGAGCAGCACCAAATAAAAGCAGACAGAATTAATTGCAGCCTGCCATAGTGACCTTTTCTGTTTGATAAATCATAAAGCCTAAGAGACTGCCATTAGCCTCGCTAATGGGAAACACGCAGCTTTGAGAAATTATCTTGGATCTCAGGATGTGGAGCTTTATCGACCTAGTTGGTTTGTGCTTGCAGCACACATACAGTACAGTACATACATACACCCACATATTAATGCAAAATTTGTACTATTCTTCCCCTTTCAGCTCAAAATGGGACAGAGACACCAGCACTTTATTGTCTGAGAACATGTTAAATTCCTATTTTATCATTCAGTAAAGAGAAGCATTCCTATGGTGCTCAATTAAGCTTCAACAAAAGAAGGCCACCGGTCTCTGGACGGTGAATTATCTACACTCATTAGGTTCTTTCCTGGTTCATTTGAAGAGGAAACTACATATCATTGGCTCTGTGAGACAATGTCAGGGCAGAGACTTTTGAACTCTGCGAGTTAACCGTGTTTAATTCTTCATCTGCCTCACATTTGAAGGAAAAAACTAAACATAGCTAGACAACACATAAAACCATTCACATAATCATAGAGAGAAGTAATTATTTTCAAGGTGAAACACATGGTTAGAGAGCCAAGTGTGATTTCCAAGTGATTTCATCATGATAAAGTGGTTTATTATCTAATTAATACTGTACAATTAGATCATGAACTCAGCATCGACCAAAGCTGCCAAGTGAAACAGTTTCAGAACAACTGAAGCCTGAAATCTTTTCTCTGAAAAAAAAAAATCACATTTTAATTCTATTAAAATACAAATTTTACATAATATGAACAAAAATATATGCTTTCTTTAAGGACATCAACCATAGACCCATCAACCATATGACACACACACACACACACACACACACACACGTCTCTCAGTCACTGTTGTTACAAAATAACCAAATTTCACAAACCTTCAAGGACAATATAACGAAAACAGCACAAGCCCAAAAAGCATGTTGGTATTCAAACATTTGCAGTTAGATGTTATAGTTATGTACTTTTAGCCTCATTAGAAGAAAAAGTAATGTAATGTAATGTAAGATGGCAATTAAGTGCTGAGGGACTACAAATTAGGAAGGACTCAGGAAGAAAGTGGTCAAGTGGTTCATTAATATAGTATCTTCCAGGCTGCTCTCTAGTAACTGATCATTATCTACTCTATAGTCCTCCACATTAAGAGTTATTAGGAAAGTGCTTATTAACGATTCATCAGTTATCAGGATGTTCCTTATTCATTCCTTAGTAACCACACACACTTGTGTGTACCATATTGTACTGTATTGTGAAGGGTTAGTGTTATAAAGAATGGGACAGTATGGAGTCATATGGAATAGAAAATGCATAGAGGATTTAGTTTGTTGATGAACTGAAATGAAAGGGTTAAAGCTTGTGTTGCTTGCACTAATGACTACTGTTCTGAAACTATAATTAGTCCCCATCTCTGCATTGTGTGCAGCGGTGCAGGTGAGTAAACTGTTATTATAGCCGATGTGAATAATGGACAAAACCAGACTGAAAAACAGGAGAGGAGAGAAAGCTCCCCTGATAATTTAAAGAGTCAAGTCAGAACACGTAACCTGAACAGTTGGAAAAAGACCAAAAACCAAATGCCAAAATTAGAAACAGAGTGAGTGCATGAGCACACAGTATGTTACAATATCACACAGATTATGATCTCATTTATACATTTAACTCTTTAACCCATGCAAAATATATTAAACGCTCTCAAAGACAATAGATAGAACATGTTTCATTCAAAGAGAGATGTACATGCTGATTTGAAGACTTGCAATAAAACACTCTGTTCTTTTTCTCTTCCATAGTTTAGATGAAGTTTAGATTGGAAAGGTGGGGAGGTACGTGTGAGGGGGGAGGGAGTCATTTCCAATGAATTCATCACCTTGTATATAGCAGGGAAGGAATTCACATTGCCATTATGTCGCTAAAAAAATGTGAAAACAGGAGAGCCGTGGCGATTATACAAATCAGCCCATAAATGATAAAAAACAAAAGGGAAAGAATTCAAAGCACTCTCGGGTTTTGACCAAAACCACAACGCACACTGTATAATAGCAACCATATGCTCAATGAATTTTAAAGTGTGAACAGAGATTAAATAAATAAATAAATAAAAGGCAAGGAAGGAGATGAGTAACTGAGCACACCCGAGGTCTCGCTGCCACACACACAACACCGCATTAACCAGAACATCAGAACATGTCAGCTTTAATTGGAGCACGTTAGCACATGTGGAGAAAATGAAGTGTGACCAGTGGAGAGCAGACACTGTGATACCCCTAACCAGACCTGACACAAGAGCGATCGGATAAAATTTATTACAAACAGTATAAGCACCACCTAAGTATTTGACAGTTTAGCTGTAAGGTGCATGGAAGAAATTCAGAGGCCATTTTTCCTTGAACTTTTCATTTTTGCCTTTATTTACAACCTTTGCTCATGTCCATAGCTCAGACTTATATCTGGGGAACACCCTAACTCTGGGAGTAACATACTCTGGACCGATGAACTCAGTGTTATCCACTTCCAAAGGGTAGAACAGTTGAACGGGGCTCCTGAGAACAAGGCGAGATGGAATCACATGACCTATTTTTACCGTGGCTTCCCACAAATATTTCCTCAATCCATCCCATTTTCCACATGGGTTTTGGTTGTTTCTCTTCATGCAACATCTCCAACCTTAAATGGTACAGATTGGTTCAACATACTAATGCAGAGTACAAAACAAAGTTCCTCCAACGATTCCAAAAAATGGTTAATCAATCTCTGATAATACTGCCATCGCTTGTTAAATTCGGTGTTCGTTTTTTTTTCTAAACTGGAATTGCAGACAGGATATGAAGGATGAGCAGTAATCCTCTGTCCTTTGTCTGTTATGAAATGTGCAGGTGTGAGAGGTGAGGGTTCACTGCTCTCTATATGAGGGGGTGGAGATTTATCACAGCCTCCACTTCACAGATAAGTGTTTGAGGTTCCTCAAATTCAGCGTAAGCCCTCCCTTCTGTACGCATGTCCACAATATATTTCCAAGAAATTCTCAACTACTGCATTTAAAAACAAACCGATCTGACACCAGCTCCAAATGTACAGCTCGTGTTGCAGCACATATGAATAAAGCTATATAAGCCTTCTTGTTATGTGGTTTCACATCCATACGAGTTATTTCAAAAGCTTGCACTGTATTGATACGTTCCTTTGGTAACATTTGGTGCGTTAACTCAAGCTCGTTTACAGATCAAACAACATGGACACATCCTAAATGTCAGATACTTAACATATGTTTCTCTAAGTTGATTGAGAGTAGCCTGAATGCATCACATCCTTGTGTGCTCTTCTGATCAAAAGTTCTGAAAACATACATTACCCAATAACTCATATGGATGCGTCTGGGAGTAAAAACAGTTGGCTTCAAGCCTGTATCTTTCAACAAATTATCCATTTCCTTTGAGAAACACATACTTTATCCAGTATTTTTCTGCTTGCTGTATCTCACTGATAAACAGTGTGTCTGAACAATCTGGCAAACATAAATCTTCCAGTCGCTCCACCACAGAACATCCTCCTCTGCTTGGGCTCCTCGTGCCCCGCGGTCAGTACAATGGCTCCTGTTTCCAGGAGGTCAAGCTCTGAAATTTTACTGACCCTATCTGCCACAGATTGTTTTTAACTGTTTATAGCTGCTCCTAATCCAATGTAATGTCATCACAGAATCAGTCCAAAAAATACACTTCATTATGTCTCAGTTTTAGGTGTGTATTGATGAATTTAGATGAGTTTAGTTTAACATCACAACAGTAATTAATGGAGATTTTTTTTTTCTTCTTGATCTAATCCTCTTTCTTACAGCTCCTGAAAAAGACTTGAATAGTGAATGGAGATAAGAGTCCAATGGGATCAAAGTCTCTCAAAGTCACCAATTCCTCTTTTGTCTTGCAAATATGCAATTAATTTGTTCCTTTCAAATCAAAATTCATCAGTGGCAGTTTTCTATATTAATCCTAGAACCTTGACTGGATTTTTCCTTTGATTTTCATTTGTTCCTGCTTCCACACATTCTGCAAACCAGTGGAAATGGTATCCATTTGAATAAAGTCATGTTTGCACTTAATTTAAAATATATATATATATATTTACTTGGGTCTCCGAGATAGTTTTAAGGCATTGTCAACATTCTCTGTTTCAGCAATAAAACCATCCACATCCGTAACTTCTTTTGGATATAAATGCTCATAGTTTTTAAAGGTGGTGTCTAATCATTGCAGCCAATAAAAAAGGGCTGCTGAATGCACCAAAAGGCACAAAGGGGACTGGTTTCTCTTTTAACTGTAAGAATCACAGCATGTCTCTTATCTCATTTAAGGTTATTAGTAGGAAACCTTTAGTTATGTTCGCCATCATTGCAACTCTGTGCTGCCGGGATTTAGATGTGGTCCAGTTAATAGACATTCATTCATTCATTCATTCATTCAGAGAGACAACATGAATTAGCTCTTCTGTAATTCCCTCTGCTAGAAACACTTGACTATATTGATCATACAGATTTCCCTGTTAAATTACAGTAAATTACTGGCAGCAGAGACAGCAGCATTTTACTCTTTTTACAGTGTCACCACCGAAATTTACTTTACTACAGTTGTACAAAAGTTAGCACAGTATTCAGCTGGAGAATATAAAGGTTTACAGATACTGTGGCTAGGCCTGCAGTAATATACTGTATTTTTACGGTGTTGCTATTGTAATCTACATACATGTAACAGTTTCTTACTGTAATGTTACAGTAAACAGCTAAAAATCTCTTTATTCATATTAATAAAAAAAGCTATAAATTGCAGTAAATTCTGTAGTGTAAATAGCAACCTGTCATCAGTCTTAATGGTCCAGTAGATCCGCTCAGTTTTACATAATTTTTACATTTCATATCTCTTAACATCAAGCACAAGAGAGGATGAGAGAAATGACACTTTATGAAACTGAACATTTCAAATATGTATGTATAAGTATATGAAAAAAATAATTCTCAAGGTTCATGCCCTTTCAGGTCAATGTAAATCTGTTAATTATAGTCAATTGTATTTATATAGCAATAAATGACAACAAAAGTCATCTCATGACACTTAACTTTAATTTACAGAATTATAATTTCCCGAGATGCCAGCAAACTTAGTCTAAACAGCACCTGCTTTGCAAACCACTGTTAAAAAATATATAAAAGCACAAATAAACAAGTTTCAGGATAACACAATTTTTATTGCCTTCTCTGTTATAATCGGCAAAAGGTTGGCATCTAGGCTTCAAGGCTCACAGCTCTTGTTTCTTTCTCAGTGAGAAAAATTGACCACAGAGGAAGAAAAGGGAAATAAAACAACTGAATGGCAGAGAGAAACATTTTACACGAGAAGGACACCTACGTTACCTTCATGAAGTGACGTCTAGTGCTGCAGAAGAGTGATGACGAGGATTCACTGTGAGCTTGCCTGTCTTCGGTGGCATTACTTTTCCCTGGCTGGCCTCTGTTTCCCTCTCAGGGTTACACAATGACATACCTGAAAACAACATATACCACTTGTAGGAGTAAACAATACTGACTGGAAGTCACCTATTATGCTCCAGATTTTAGTACAGCTTGACAACAAACTACAGTATATTTGCAGCAACCATAGTTACAGCTTAGAAATACACTTGGTTTGAGCTAAGATTATCAATATGACCACTCTGCCTTCCAGGGCTCAGCTGTCAACATATCTAAATAAACTTGGCTGCAGATTTGAATCAACTTCAACTGTTATGAAATGCAAGTAGGATAAACAAAGTGTAGGTATAGATCAGGCCAGTCTAACATGAGCATTCACTGATATGTAGTTCAAGAGAAAACAGCAGTGAAAATAATGTTTATGCAAAATTTAACTTCCAACTGCTAAAGAACAGGGTTACCAATTTAATGTTAGCAAAAAATTAAACATAGTCGCTAATTGGGTAACCAGATGAATAAATATATTTCTGTTTTCTGAGTAAAATGTTACTGACCTTTTGGTTTGATTCCACAAAGGATAAACTGTGATTATATGACGTTGATAGTTGCATGCGGCTTCTGTCCCTCCATTACTGCAGCAGCAAAAATGAAAAAATGTTACCATCAAATCTTACAGTAGCCTACTGTCAATGTCTGTTCTTTTGGCTCTCATCAACATTGACAGTATTTTACTGCATTTATAAAGAACGGTGGCTGAACTTGGCTGTATTTTTACAGCAGTTCATTACAGTGAGTGCTGTACAGTAATTGGAAGCCAATTTTGAATTACCATCTCTCCAAGGCAAATGAACTTCATATCTACCTCATTGGTACTTTAACCGACTCTTCGAACTTCTGAACAGCATCTGTCTCCAGGCTCCGTGATTCAGTCTCCCAGAAACTGTACAGCTGGTCGGTCAGTATTTGCTCTTCTCTAACATTCAGATGAAAGACCTCCACAAAGTCACTGTTATCATTTGTACTCCAGGTATGTAGGGCTGCAGCTGACGCTCTGGTGCCAGTTCTCGTGCTCCTCGTCACGTCCAGCATTTCTTTCCTCATGCTGATATATCTCAGACATGCTGTCAGTTTATAACCCCAGCAGATCTCTGCGGTCACAAGGTGAAAATCTCCTCTTGGTGTCGAGAGCAGTTTCAAAGTCTAGTGAGATGGCATTCAGTATTTATGCACCTTAAGAAGGGAACCGTTTGCCTGCTTTTCTTTCAAAACCAAACTACAGACCTTCCTTTTCAAATGAGGAAACATGTGTCACGCAGCGGGTAGATGTGACTCCCCTCGATTGAGACAGCTGCACCCAAAGAAATGAACTGAGTAGCAGCCACAAGAAATATGTTGTGCTGGAGCCATTAACTGATGTAATGTTATTGATCAGGGAGTCTTATACAGGCTGGAGGTCCATCCTGTGAAGTTATATATGTGAGAGTCCATTTGAACAGATTAGATGTAGCTTTGCATTCAAACAATACAGTTTTATCTTGGGCCAGAAATAAAGTATTCCTGCCTGCACTGATCACCAAGCAAAACATTTTGTGCAAAAACTGAAAGAATCTTCCGTAAATAAAGGATTTTTATCATTAATAAGCCGTAAATCAGTTTTAATCAACTAATGATCACACATTCAATCATTCATCCGTGGTGAGACGCTGCTGTCTGAGGGAGGAAATCAGGTTTTATTCAGCAATGTTTTGAAAAAGCAGAAATGTTCAAGCTGTGAATATTTAGTCAAACCTCTGTCCCACATGCTGACACACACACAGATAAAGGAAAAACAACCACACGTGTAGCTCACTGCACCACTGCCTGATAAGTGTGCAGTATATGTGCTATATATTTTTTCAGTTAATCAATTAGTTGTTTGGTCCATAAAATATCAGAACATTGTGAAAAATGTTGATCACTGTTTCACAAGGTGACATCCGCAAACAGTCCACAACCCAAAGATACAAGAAGATTATTGCGCACACAAACGCTGAACACAAACCCTTCTTCTCCTCCTGTTTCATTCACACATCTCCGTTCCAACACATTGACATCATTCCCTAACCCTCCCTTAGTTACAAATTGTATATCAAGCAACTGGTCGCCACTCCCTCTCTTGTTGTATTAAGGATGACTTGCCACACTGTGAGCCGGGTCTCAGAGCAGCAAGGCCCGCAGTGTCGGGCAGTAAATAACTGGCATAAACGTGTCATGGGAGACAACCAGCAGACACCAACCCATTTAATGTTAATAGGAAAGCATCGGTTACCAGATTCTAAATAATAGCTCACAGTCACTACAGCCATGGATAGGTACCGCAGGCGCAGGAATTTATGGAGTTAGCAAATTGCTTTTCTATCCCCATTCTTCCCCCATTTGTCCATTTTGCCATCTCTCAGCACAGGGTCGGGGATGATGGAGAGGTGCAGGGAGATGATGGGACTGTTGCAGCCTGCTTGACTGAGCACACCTGTCCTACGGCCAGAGAGCCGGGGATGACGATGCTCCAAGGTGTACAACAACTATCCGTCCATCTGTGTCTCACGAGGGACAGTCACTTGACAGGACACAGATATTTTTATTCCAGCAGGGCATGAGGTGTTTGGTTATGTGACCTGTGGCACTTTTGTTGGACAGGAATTGTGAATGCACACGGCACAGCAGAAATGTTGAAAGAGGAGACATACAGAGCCGCACCACATAGTTCACAGCCATAGCTCTGTGAATCTTTGCACTAAATGCTGATAATAATGATAATATACCTGATAATAAACAGGTGTAGTGTTATCACTCTAACGAGCTAACCAATTAGCTGTAACCATAAATTACAGGGGAGGTTGAATGTCATTAGTTTTGCAGGTATTTAGTTATAAACCAAAGTATTGGACAAATTAAAATATTAGGCTGATGATGAGATAAAGGATCAACAAAGTTATTACACTTCATCCAGAGGGTAACATGAACGTTTGTACAAAATGTCATAACAATCCATACAATTATTTTTTAAGTCTCAAAAGCACAAATATCAACTCAATATCACCAACCATGAGACGTAGAATTTATCATCTCAGCATCATGAATGTCAAAAATTGTCAATAGTTATTTCAATAATATTTTAGTCTGGCCCAAAGAGGTGGATAACTTGACAGACTGTCATTGCTATCCCTACAGCCATGCTGCTAGCATGGGTAGAAAAAATAGCCCAGAGGATATGGATGTGGCAAAAAAAAAAGTTTATAGGCTCAAGTTTTTTTCTCTGTCTTCAACAGATTGATTGCAAGTAAGCCAAGCAAATAGTGTAACTCAAGCATAAATGATAGCATTTGAATTAATTGTGTTAACCGTCTATATTGTTACAGACACCACCTCACTTAGTTTGATGTTTCATAAATAACAAATTAAGACTAGATGAAATGACACAACACAGGAAAATTTGACTAAACCTAATTAAAACGTTAAGGGATACAAACTCGATGGATTAACAGGCATTTTAGTTTAGATGTTTTTCATACTGTGCAACAGCGAGTAGCAACATATTCTTGAGAAGGGAGGAAAATAAGCCCTGATTTCTGCAGCCCTGCTGCTGTATGCAGACCCCAGAGGGAATACTGTACATTATTGCTAATTATACAAGTGTAAAGAAGAACTAGACAAATGTCATCAACAGAAATGATCTCGCAAATATAGTTAAAAGTCAAGTCACAGAGGCTCCTTCAATGCAAATACCAACTCTAGCAACACAAGTGATTTTTTTCCCCCAACTGATGCTGTATCTAAAGAGACAAATCATTGAAGTTTTCATCTGCCCCACTGGGAAGCAATGTGGCATCAATAAGGTCAAAGCTGGGGTCAGCTGTAATTAAATCACAACAGCACTTTGACCAGTTCGACTCCAACATGAGGTCTCATGGCTTGTAAACTCATACCGGTTCTACATGTGAAGCAAAAACATGCAAAACACGATCACAAAATCACAGGCCCTAACATCCTGTCACTTTTTCATTGTAAATAATGGAAATTCCTTACTGTAAGAATATGCAATGTCACCATAGCAGTTAGTGGGATGCTAATTCTTAACGCTCCACTAGAGTAACTGAAGACCCCGGGCAGACTTTAACAGAGAATGACATTTTCAGATCACTCCTGAATTTAAAAAAAAAAAAAAAAAAAAACTCCCTGAGACAATCTTTAACACAGATTGCTCCGTACATCACAGCATAAATAATGCAATCCTAAAAATACATGTTTAGGATTCATCAGAGGAGATGAAACAAACCATGAAAGAAACTAGCTCCCGCCTTGAAGTCTTGCGTATTTACGATTTTAACCTTTCACACTTCCAAAACCGAGAAAAGAAACACTACAGTAACAACCCGAAACCAATTTCTGATAGTAGTGACTGTGTCTTCTTAAGGGTAAATAAAGGATATTAAAATGAAAAGATGTTGTATGATTTAATATGTATTCTCAAAAACACAGCTGGAGGGAGGAGTGTTAAAATAGCATAACATAAAACATGACCAGGAGGCATGTAGATGGAGAGAAGCGGTGACAAAAGAAACATCCTCATAATCCTTTTAGCATCTTTTACAATTATAGTTCACTCTGTGTGTGAAGCCTTAAGAAACAGTCTCTGCCAAATCTGGTTACAAAGAACCACACACTATATGCAAGCTGCTACGGCCATCCCAACACACGTTAGCCATTATTAACAGTTATTAAATCCACTAAATGCAGAATTACTCATCCTATTTTTTGCTTCTTTGAGACGTTTTACAAACATCAAAGAATGTGCAATCCTGTCATCGCATCAAGTTGGAAGAAAATCCTGATGTAAGGCTTTCAGGTTCTGAGGGAAATTATGTTTCAGTGTAGGTACAGGAAGATTACTGTCAATGAAAATGACTTGAAGCTATTTTAAATGAATGCAGAGTGATAATGCAGAATGACAACATGAAATTCATTTTCAGAAGAATTTCTCCACGAGGCAGGATGTCACTTCATGCTCCCAGTGGGCAGGAAAGATTTAACTCTATATATCACACAATAAGCCATTTAAAGAGAGCTTCAATTACTTCCTGGACTGATGGACTGAAGCATGAAGACCAACAGTTACCTGGCTTTATGATCAGAGATGAAAGAATCTAAAAAAAAAAAAAAAAAAAAAAAAAAAAAAAAAAAAACAGCCTGTAAGAAATGAAAGATGCTTTTGATGTTCAGAACCAAGATGAATATATTTTTATGATGGGAATTTCTGTATCTTTGACTCTTCATAATGAACATACAGGCAACAGCAACAATTAATGAGTTGAGCTAATTTGGAGAGGTACATTTTTGTCACAGCTGAAATATTTTGCCAGATTTAGAGTAAAGAGCCATTAAAGGACTAGTCAGTTATTTTTGTAATTACATCAATATGAAGTATATAGGTACACATAGTTGCAGATTCAAAAAAAAAAAAAACAAACAAAAAAAACAACACCATGTCAATGGGACAAAATATATCTTTATACGCAAACATTAATGATGTAAATGTAGTTGTCTAATCCCAACACATGTCAATCAGATTTGGATCAATAGCAGGTTTAGACCTTGTGTTTTGGACAGTGGGGATGTCGCTTGCTTTGCATATTGCTGTCACGTACAGACAGGATTACTTTCTTCCATGTAAATGTTTCTCTAAATCATCCCACACTGTGACGCGTCCTGAGGCTCTCAAAGAGAGTTTTGGGGGGCTTAAGACTCACTCCGTGTAATTATAACCATAATTACCCACGACATCCAGAGTTCAAATCCGGATAAACGCCACTGTGTGCCATCACACGTCAGCCTCCACCCATACAAACTGATAAGTGCTTAAAATGCTCCCATTTTTCATGCAGGAAGACAGACTTGCAGGGAAACTTGCAACAACACTCATAAGCGCAAACACCGGCGGCTCCAGGCGCACACTTAATCAGTGCCAGTAAATCTAATTCCTTTGATCCGCAATTAGTGCGGAGAGAAAGTGTAATCATGTTCAGTCTGTTGTTCAGCTGAATAATGGAGCAACCTGACGGCTAACAGGTCTCCTGTGGGGTTTTTTTTTTTTTTAGCCCAATTGCTGCCAAAATGTCCAGTTGCGCACCTTTTTGTTCTGACAGCTCCACCAACAGAGCACACATGTTGTAGTTATCCTGAGGCTCATCAGGCAAAAACTCATGCATCATGATGTCGGTTGGTTCAAAAGAAAAAAAACAGCTATCAAAGTGTGGCTAGGACGATGCTCGGTATCCTAACAGCAGCAGATGAACATACACAGGAGTGACCCAAAGGCGGTTTAACATGTTCCTGTTTGCCCTGGATGTGAGGTGAACCGACTTCTAACCAACACACGTTTTCTACAGTAAACATGTTTGTTTTTTTAAAGGTATCATTGAACAACAATCTTACCTTTCTCCCCCTACATCAAGGATCTGGCTAATGCAGTCGCGACATGAGCTGAAGAAAGTGAGAAGAGCAGCAGCAGCAGCAGCAGCAGATGAAGGTTTGAAACGGCGGAGCAGCGCAGCGCGGAACCGGCGGCGGAGTCTGAGTCTCTGACATCAGAGGGTTTGCTTTAAGGTGGCTCCGCTCATTCACAACAGCGACACATCACACGCCGACCGTTTCATCTGTTGGATTTAACTACTCCTACAATGAATACTGGCATCCCAATAAACCCGAGTTGGGCTAAAAATTAATAAAAAATAAAAAGAAAGAAAGAAAGAAAAAAAAGAGCTGCAGGAGGGGAGGTTTAGAAGACCCCGAGGGTCCAAACTGAACTGAAATTTAGCTCAAGGCTGAGAAGCAATAGTAAGTTATATCAAAGTTATGTGAGCCATAAAGCCAATAATACTGGATATACTTGGCATGTAACATCCCCTCATTGAGATACCGCCTCTCATTTACAAGTAGTGTAGGTCTGAAACAATAATGGATGGAGTCCCTGAATATCACTTTGGAAAACCTATTTTTATGTCATCTGTGTTGCTTCTAATTTACAATGAAATGAAGAAGAAATCTGGACAATATACAAACAGCAGCACAATTCAAGTTATGCATTCGTCATTTTCTGGGTCTGGATGGTAAATCTCAGTGGAAGCTGATCACTGAATACCTGGCATACCGTGATCTCATCCTGCATTTTCAAGAGTAGCCGAGGAGCCAGGGGCCTATTAACCATCCAGATGGGTCCTTCAATTATATAAAAAAACTGTTTTCCAGATGGTAGAGCCACTGACTGCAATACACTTATCCCACAGAACAGATTCTCAAGCAAGTGATGGACATAAAGGTCAGGTTGACATCAGGTCGAAGGCTCTTTGTGTGTCCTGTAAACGGTCAGGTAATAACGTGGGTAGACGCAACAGTTTGATTTTATTTGCTTCTAAAGTAAAAGTTTTACATTTGTGTATTTTTAACAATGTGTAAGAGTTCGGGGAAATGCAGATGGCAAGCTGTACAACAAAGAGTATGACAAGAAAGCTAAAAAAACACATTTTCAGTGTAGCAGCTGGCTCCATATTGGTGAGTAGATGTTAACCAAAAGAAGATTGTGTTATGTGTTGCCAAAAAAAAGAGACAAAACTAAAAAGATAACAATTTTGTTCTGTTAAATGTTATGTGGTTTATAAGTACGGTAGTAAAATGTTTAATTTCTGTGTGCAATTAAAAATATTTGAGCACTTCTGACTGACCTCACAGCAAGTTTAGATTGTTTCTTTCCAGTTTTTGTCACCTTATTTGCAACAAACATGTCATCTTCCTTTGTCCAACATGTATTCATTGAACTGGATCCTGCTATCAGCACTGCTCACGGCTACTGGCTGCCAGGCCATTATGGTCTATCATCGCTGACCGGACAATACTATAAAATACACAAACAAATAAATCTATATACATAAAAAGATACTCAGATCGTTGGCAAGTAGCTTGCTTGAAGATGAATGATGGGAGATGACATATTTACAAGTCTTTTAAAAAAGGTTTGATGCAGGGGTTGTTTTCCTCTCCACTGAGTTGAGAATCTACCTCTGCTGTGTGGACACGTTGTCACCCTGACCGTCACCTGCTGTCAGCTGCCGGCTGATGTTGCTCTGAACAAACTGTTTAAGGCCGTCATAGCCCTGAGCGAACAGATACTCCAGGTACCAGCCCCATGGCTTTGAATGCTGAAACACACACAGTTGCATCTATGACATCTGATCAAAGCAATCTCTTTTAACCTCAAATATGAATGAGACACCACAAACTACATGTGAGGTCTATATAATGAATGCAGAAATGAAAAGAAGACCCCTCATACCTTTATGGAATTGAGGTCTATGTCCTTCCTCCCTGGCCAACACTGATAAAGAGAGAACATTAATATTCATTGTCAGCCTGCCCTGTTTAATCTCAGAAGATCACTGCTGGATGTTGCAGTTGAACAGAACCAAAAAAGGTACTTGTATTATTAAACATGATGAAAACCACATCTCATGCAGCACCCATTAATAATAAAATGTCCTTCTGTATTAATGCAGCTCGTATGAAAGATACATTAATGCCACATCCTTGTCTTGACAGTGTGTCCATTTACCAAACTGTACTGACTGAAAACATACATGAGCCTTAGCAGAGGTTTTGTTTAACATACGATGATGATGATGATAGCCTGGTGAAACAAATCATGACCTCCTAAACGGGACACACTCACCCTTTGGTGAAAATCGACAGCGTAGCTCATGAAGGCCGGGTGGTGAGTGAGGTCGAAGCTCGCCCAGTATTGTGGTACGTTGCTCTTGAGCAGCAGCTCCTCTCTCAGCTGTATGCCCATGCCTGGATGAATCATTTTGGAGTTCCACAAGCAGTTGACCATGATGACCACGTAGTTGTTGAATTCACGGAAAGTCTGGCGGCTGATGTGAAAGGCCTGCTGGAAAAACAGAGAGAAAGAAAGATAAGTAAAGGTGGAGAAAGAAAAACAAGAGTTCAGCTATAGCACTCTCCACATCTCTGATGTTTGTTGTGTTGATTCATTTGCATGCCATTTACCAAGTCCATTTTTCTTGATAAAAAGTGCCAGTGACATTTTCAGGGAGTATAGTGGCTGCCTGACATGTACTTATAAATTCACAGCTCGCAGTGGCAGGTGTATTAAAATCAACAATTCTGAGAGGGTTTTTTTTTTTTTAAAGTTAGAACATAAAATCTACAACAAATACTAAGAAGAATTAAAACTAAATGTGTGTGTGTGTGTATATATATATATATATATATATATATATATATATATATGGTATTTCCTCCACATTGTCAAGTACATGGCGCAATTATGGACATTAAGAGAAAAAAGTAGTTGGTAGTTTTTTTTGTTTGGTTTTTTTTACCTCTGTGAGTTTTTCTTGACTCTTGGCAGATGTTAAGTTCACCTTGTACCTGAGCAGGAAAGAAAGAGTGAAAGACCAGTGACCTCTGTGATCATGAATTAGTTGGAAAACAACTTGTCCTCTATGGTCTGTCAAAAAAAAAAAAAAACATATCATGCAATTACGTTCCAATATTCTCTTGCCATGGCATTTTTACGCTTAGCTTTGGTAAAATGATTTCGGGACCCTGGGGTGTAGTCAATTAGCTGACACTGAAAGGATTTGTGTTATTAAAGCCTGGAGTTATAAATGAAGCTTGAATTTTACATAAAAAGGAGAAGAGGGCTTAAGTATACTGCCTCTTAGTCTTTCATTATCACAAATCATACATTACCATGTAAGAGCAATAAAGCAATTTGATTCAAGTTCTGTTCAGTCATCAAATATGCATAAGCATATGACATTCTACATTAAGTGTATTAGCTAACATATGCATTGAGATAGGCAGGCTTTTGGCCGCCTGTAGCACAGAGATGAAGAGTCCTCACCTGTACATGACGTAGGCCAGTCTGTCCACGCTGACTGGGTCAGTGGCAAACAGGGCTGGGTAAAAGACTCCAGGTGGGGGCATCACAATGAGCGGGAGCCCATACTTCAAGAACATGTCACACACCTGAGAGAGGAGGGGAATATCCCCAACAAAGAGTAAAGAGTAAAAATACACTCCCACATTCACTGTATGTCACTGCTGAAGCTTTCACAATGACTGCTTTGTTAGAAGCTGGTACACAAGAACAAGAATAGATTGCATCTGGCCTGACAAAGTCACGAAGCAGACTTAATCTCCAGCATTAGCTCATTTACCGTCTCATAGAAGTCCAGGATGAAGTTGAGAAGGAGGGAGTGACAGCCTTCAAGCTGAAGGCCTACAGCAGCCAGACGACCCACAAAGTGCACAAGCTCCATTACAGAATCCTTGAACCCTGACAGAGTCATGTTTCTGGGACAGACAGCAGATCAGAGTCAGACACCAATAAGAATACTAGCACTCAGGAACGATACTAAGTGAAACACCAGTCAGATGATTCACCCGTTGAGCGTCGCTCTTTTATTGACTCAGGTCTTCAACACCACAGATGAAAACACACATATTAGCTGGAGTGGCAGTTCAATACAATACAAATGACAAACACAGACTCAAGAGTATAGATAGGAAAAGTGTAAACAAACACAACCTACAATCATTTATTTCTACATCTAGTCTCTGAGTAGAAGCCTCTCTCCCTAAATATCAGAGGTGAGGTTGGAAAAGGCCGTGAATAAGAATGGATCTCACCATTTATTGGATCGTTTGTAGTGGGATTAGACAAGCGAGGACTCAATACTTGTGAAGCCCAGCTAATTAAACATAACTGACACTCCAGCCCAATATTATATTGGAAGCTTGGAAATTATTTAACTGGATATTAAATTTGTTTTTATCTTCAAATAAATAAATGTTTAATGGTCTCAAATCCAAAGGAGGTGACACGTCAATACACACTTCTGCATTAGTTGCTTCTGTTGCTGGCAGATAATCGAGGACTTAAATATTAAATCACAATAAAGATTGTAATTTAATGTTATCTTTCTAGGTTTTTTAGAAGTAGTGATTAAAAACATTTTTAGCACTAGAGCCTCAAATTTAAACATAACTCGGACTTAAACAGTGACAGATATGGGAGAAAACTAGAATTATTGCCTATTATAAGCATCACAGCATCAGTCATTTTTTCTATTTTTTTGTCTAGAAATGTTGCACAAATAGGCATGACTTCAAAAATAAATTTAAAAAAATCTACTTTAGAAAAATAGGTAAATCAACTGGGACATCTGTAATGTCGACATAATTTTCAGAGAATTACTTCTTTCATACCCCTCGGACACAGTAAATAAAATCTGACCCTATCATTTTTATTAGGAGGACTCTTCTATGCTCTCAAGTAATTCCATAAAATGTTTTAGTCACAAAGTGTTTATGCTCAAGGCATAAACGGCTAGCAGGAAGCACATGTCAGACTCACATGGAGGTGTGGCTGTTGAGGCTGATGTCCAAATCGTCCTCCAGAGCATACACTGAGTGCCAGGTCAGCCACTTCAACAGCATATTGTTTAGGCACTCCATCAATCCGCACTAGAGACAAGCAAACACGGGAACACAAGCAGAGGGACTGAGCATAGTTTGAACACATCAGACTACAGTGCTTTATAAACACAAGACAAACACAATTTACTTTCAGGTGCCTCTCTGATCCAAATACTGTAGCAAGAGCAGTACGAAGCTGCTTCTGCTTGGACATCAGGGAGAAATCCTACCTTGAAAAATGGTGAGGATGTGAAGAAGAGCTGCATGAGGGGCTCAAACAGAAGCTGTCCGATTTCTGATGTGAGGGAGACAGAAGATTACAGTTATACCAGTAACCACGTACAATGGGAACCTGGCTGCCATGTTATTCAAGGTGAGAGCGACATTAGAGAGGAAAGAGATGAAGAAAAAAAAGACCTGACTGGAGAGAGAGAGAGAGGGGCAACCCATGAAAGTGGTTGACTTGAAACCAAAACTTACGGGAACTGGGAACAACAGGAATGTTGCTCAGCAGGCCAAGGATCTGTGGGCGGAGGAGGGATCCATCCCAAACACTGAGAAACTTGTAGAGAAAAGCCTCTGAACTTGAAAACCCCTCCTGGAGCAGAAAATGTGACACATTAAAAATGTGAAATCAATGGGGTTTTTTTTTTAGATTTTATTAGTACACATCAGGTGTCGGTTGCGTGTGTGGGTGCATGGTAATGAACACAGGAAACAGTGAACAACAGTGAGGTACAGAGGTTGCCATCAGGGGCGAGGAGTGAGGCTTACCTGGAGAAAGTGGTGTGCGGATAGCAATTTATCGAGGAACTGCAGGGCCTCTTCTGAATTCTGTGAGACTCCTCCATCAATGCAGAAAAACTCTTAACAAAAATAGCAAAAAGGGTGTTTAGTGAGAAAAAAAAGTCAAGGGAGTAAAAAGAAAACAGCACCAGACTTCAGATTCACTGCATATCCATAAAGTGAGATCCCCTCCAGTCTCTTTTATACCCTTCTTTGAAATAATCTCTTTGATATGCCAACTAGGTATGTGTCAGGGTTCAACTCAAGGTCAGCTTTGCTTTGGATGTATCTTGCTCAGAAGAAAATGTCAAGCAGTTCTGTTTCTGCTTTCCCTCACCTTACCTTCGTAAAGAGCATAGCCTAGCCAGAAGTTGAGGCGTAGGAGGGCAGACTCATCCTGCACACAGTCCAGGTACTGCAGTGCCAGACTGGATCCCAGCAGCGAGCCCATCTGAGCGGGCAGCTGGTGGAGGTAAAATTAAGAAACACATGCAAGAACATGACAAATAATGACTATGTGGCCCTTTCAATCAAATATTTACCAAGAAAAAAAAAGTAGAACGAGTGAGTAAATTAGTATTTTCACAAATTCACATTAAAAGCATCAAAAAGCTCAGCATGATTAGTTGCCAAATCAGATTCAAATCAATCTGTTTACCTACTAAAGAATCAACTGATACTTTTGTCCTTTTTTCACTGTGCTGAGTGGGCCGCTATTCCACTACTGAGCTAATTCTTCAGTATCCAGTAATCCCCATAAAGCTAGCACTGGAACATTTATTCCATCCCACCAGATAGTTTATACAGTCCCTTATTGTGTATGAACAGCTGCTTCCCAATATGGAGACTTTATCAGTACAATAAATAAATTAGAATGAGGGAAAGGCAAACTGAATGAACACAGCTCAGTTCTCCGATAATTATAGAGCAACTGTATCGTTAAACTGAGAAAGCACCACTCTTCCTTTGACAACAGGAGTGCTGATGATGAGAGGACTAATCAATGATCTTTTGACTGTACACATCAGTCTTTCTAAACACACTGCAAAGTGGACCTTCTTGGCTATACTCACAGTTGATGCTATCACCCTACAGAGGCCTTATTGCCCACATCGGCTTTGTGGGCAGTGAAAGAGGTAAATTTATGTAGCATGACGCATAAAAGTCCTCAAGCTGTTTAAAATGACTTATATTAGTTTATCGGGTCACTACATCTGCGGGGAAAATAGACATTTATAGAGAGGCCTCTTTAAATGACTAAACAAAAAATGTGTTTTTATAACTTTTTCCAAAGCATTACTTAGATACATCTCATCTCAGGTCATTTGCTTTCATTACTCAGAGGTTAAATAAACCACAGATGATATCTGTAAAAAGAACAGCAGCCTGTTTTTAAAACAAAGGACAAGCTCAGCACTCGTGAAACTGGTTTATTCTCTAATCTAATAAACAAATTACAGTCCCAGGCCACCTCTGCTGTTTTCTCTAGGACGAAATTGTTGGTAACCTCATAGAATATACAGATACAACTATAACAGTGACACAGCACCACCCTGTGGCTGTGAAGATACATCACAATTTAAATAGACCAAGGTTATGAGATCTAATGGCATAGGCCTAAATGATTAATGGGCTTAATGCTTATTTGATATTTCATCCATTTCCAGTCCAGGCGTGTTGGGGCTATGGGACTAACAGCTGAGAGTGCAGACAGACATAGGAAGACAGTAAAGGGGGAGAGGCAGCCCCAGTGTCAGCACCCCACAGATGTTGAATTCAGAAATTTGTCCTTGGAGAATTTACCTCTACACGGTGCATATTTTCCAGCAGCTGAGCAAAGGAATGGAGCTGCACCAGGGGGACCACCTTTCTGCTAGAGGACAGCTCAGTCTTAACTTCTTTATTGACTGCAGAACTCAATGCTGGTATTTCTAGGTGGCAGTGTTTCTGAGAAAGTGCAGTAAAGAGAAAATAAAGTCAGAACAGATGAATTATAAATATATGTACTGCACAGAGCTGGTATTTGGCATTGCCTTCTGACACTTTCAGTATTCAGATATAAACATTTAGCACAGCAAACTAGTTGAGAGTGACAATAAATGTACCAGCCCTGGAGAAATCCTTCAGAGCCTACGTGTGAATGCTGGAGTGGAAAGACTGAGCATTTACTATAACATGATGCAAACTGATAATCAAGGCAGCATGGGCAGGGTAGAGAATAAACAGTGCCAACTTAAATACTAGACTTCCATACCCTTTTCCTGGAGTTGGTCTTATCTTTAAATGTGACTGCAGGGCCAATGCTGGAGGGAACTTGGGAACCGTTTCTCTTCTGGACAACAAGCAATGCTGATTTCCAAGGAGAATTGTGGTTCCTAAACCCGCTCTGTGACACAAAGCAAACATATAATTCAGTCTCTGCTTTTGGGATGATGGTCATATATTGTTATATGTACATACGTATATACAGTCAATGTACAAACCCTCATTCTTGATGGAATTGAGAGTGTCACTAGTTCAGGGCAAAACACTTTGTAAAGTGACAGTAGATGCAGGAGGAATGGCTGCCTTCCCTGAAGAAACAAAAACATCATTCATTTTTGTTAGTCCCTAACAATGCAGCATTTAATTATAACAAATGGTATGGAAAGGGTAGGGTTTATGTGTAGAAAACAAATCTGCGGCTCTGGTGAACATCAAAGCAGCAGGAAGCTTACCAGTTTAGACTGTAGATCCAGTAGCTTTCTGACTCTGAATACTCGCACTACAATTAGGAAACGGATAAATGAGTCATTAACATTCAGAAAAGTGATGAGAAAAGTAAAAAGGGAAATGATGAGGAAAATAATGTAGATTGCAACAACAATGTGTATCATATCTCAGGCATAATAACATTAGACTTACCGCTTTCCTTTCTGGTCAAAAGGTACAACAGATGGCAGATGAAAGGACACTGAAACCATGGGACACAACATATTGTTGTTTAGTGGGTCACGTATCACATTACAATAATTCATATGCCAACAACAACAACTCAAACATGCAATTACTGCCAATGAAGGGATGGAGCTTGTTCTGACCAGCATACAATAATTTTCAGTTTCAGATTTGAGGAGATTTCTGGATTAAGCAGCATAAAAAAGTGATCCAGATAATTCAGTTCCTGCTCCTCAAAACAGCACCCTGGTTATTAGGGTGTTACTTTAGCCACATTATCTGTCTTTCCAGTCAAATATCTATAGACAAAGGGAAATTTTTTTTTCAAAACATAGCTCAGAAATACAAACAAATATAATCCAATGATGTTAATGAATAATTAAAGAGTAAATAGACATTTGTTTTGATACCGGCGCATATTAATAAACATACCAGGTTTTCCTCTGTCACAAAGCTGAAGATGAAGCCATAGACAGCTCTGAGTTGGTCCTTTGCGTCAATCATGTCAAAAATGGTCAACACCCACTTTATGAAAAGGACCTGGAAATTATACATACGTGTAAACCCACAAGTGTAATACCTACAATATGATACAATAGGCAACTATTTCTAATTCTCAACATCAATCACGTAGCAGACTTTCCCATGTTTACACAAATGGCTATTTACAGTACATGAGCCCTGAGGTAATCAATTATTTGCACTTACTTGTGTGGTGATGGGCAATTTGCCGATACCCAGCCAAACTACCGCTCGAACAACGGCCTCCTGTGGTACCACAGTGGCAGGGATCAGACATTTCAGCACCCGAACACATGGAGCCGCACCTACACAAAGTAAAAAACAGGAACCAGTTAAAGGAAAGCTGACTGTAAAAGAAAAATACAGACATCAACAAACACTGCAAGACAATTCTTGTTTCCATTCGTTGAAGTAGTGAGAAAAATATGTGCTCACATCATACTGATAACATACTGTGATTTTTGGTTTTAAAAAGGTATGAATAGAAGTTTTAGATTTGTCTTTTAATATTTGCCCTATGGTAAAGTGGCAACCTGCCTATGGTGTACATTTGCTCGGCTCAGTGTGTGATGTCACAGGAGTGGCCTACACATTAGGGCTCAACCCTAGTGCTGGAAATGTTAAACTTAATGCACAGTCTACAGCTGTTGTGATGTCTTACCCATACGAAGGCTCATAGCGAACTCCAGCATAATAGAGACAGCCTCTGGGGAAAGTCCTCTACTGAAGGCCACCTTCTCCACCACCACCAGGTTCCTCTCAAAATCATCATTGCCGTGCCAAGGAGTACCTGTTTCAACTGGAGGAGAGGGAAAAGTAACATCACATCGGAGTATGTGATGTATGAGCACTTTGACAAATACTACAAAAGGGGGGGGGGGGGGGGGGGGGGGGTCTATCTGGTCTATCTTATGTTCACGTCATAGCACAGAAACTGTCACTTATTGTTTGATTTTAATTCTACCTGATCTCAGCTCATTTGACACAATTGCTTATTTCAGTCAGGACACTCACGTCAAGATTTTAACCATTCATTGCATGCATTTTAGTTTATGTGATGGTCTGGAGCGAGCATGAGCAAGCTTGACACAAACTGTCCCTGACTTGTCTTGTTTGAATCTTAATTATCATTTTATTTATATGACCTGTGGTGTTCCCAAGGCTCAATTATTGCCTCACAATATGCAGTGAAATAAACCTCAGAGGTAACTAAAATCCAACCAGTCATGGACGTCACACAGATTAATTATGAATAGACCAACACATAGTGGCAACTGATGACGTCACACAACCACAGCTCGACCTCGAGCTTTTAATAGTACTGCTGTATGTATGGATGTATGGATGGATGTATGGATGGGCTGGTTCAAAGCTCCGAGACCGTTGTGCTGTGTTTGTTAGCTACTCAGCTAACTAATGTTAAGATGAGCTAGCACTGCATCGAGTGATATAAGCTAATATAACGTTAAAGGCAGATCCAAGAAAGTAACATTAAGCGTTTATTTCGGTTACAAAGTTGTTTCTGTCCTTATCTGCGCTTTTTCATTTTTTCATTTCCTAACATTTAGTACTGATTGCTAGTAAGTTTTTTGTGATAAACCTACCGTCAGAGAAGTACTTCAGGGCCAGGACAAACGGATCCTCCGCCTCATTCTTTCTTCTCTCTTTTTCTGCGACTCTCATACTTCTGTTGCTGCTTCGGTTGGAAACAGATTGGTCGTTTGAGGAGGATGAATCTGAATCCAGCGGCCCCGACAAGTTTAGCTTCGCTGCCATTTCTACATTGCTAAAACCTAAAAACACCCTACTTTCCTTCCCCTGCCGTCAGCCTACAAACAAACTCAAATCGTCCGCGCGACCGTTTGGTCTGCGCCTGCGCAGTAGGGTCCATCCGCCTGGCTGCTTCCTGGTGTTTGATTACGGTCCATCTGCCTCCATCGAAACTTTCATTTAGGACTGCACTACTCATGCTGTGTCTGGAAGCAGGAACAACGCACAAAATTGGTCAGTGATTAAACAAATTCATGGTAAATGCACAATATAAAAATAGATATGAGCAGGTGTCTCAGTGCTCTGCTCTTAAACCAACGAAGAAATGTCAACATGCTAGTGACTCTGAGGCTGTACATAAACTGTGTAATGTTACAGGCACTGATCTTAGATTAATGTGTAAGCATGTTACCATTTGCTAAGTTGCACAAAACATAAGATACAACTATTGCGGCTCAATGTCATGTCATACACCATAAGGAAAACTAAAAATGTGACCTGATGGTGGCGCTATAGGAAAAGTCAGAGGATCATCAAACCTTATAGTGGCACTAAAGGCAGAGTGTCCCCATAATATCACAGAGCTTACTATCAGTACATGTAATGTAGGCCATGTCCCCAATAGAAAGAAGTTCCAATGAAAACTGTTCACAGTGAGGTCTGTGGATTATCAGATTAACGAGGTTTTATGTTAAATGCATTATTTTAATACTCTGAACAGAACAGGCAAAATGTTGTATAATCATACTGAATACTATTTGAGTCCATGTTGTCTGTCTGCTAGTTAGTTATGGTAATTTGAGTAACTGCATTGTGTGAGTACAATATAAAAATGAAATAATAAAGTGTAAGAACCAGGAACACAGAGCCACAAGATTACCTCATACTGCAGCAGAGTGCAGCTGCAAACTCCCAAACAGATTTGTAAGTAATCAAATGGCTAAAAAGCAACTGACACTGTCAGTGAACCCAATGCTTAATTCACTTATTACTCTAAAGCTGTTCTACAAAACCACAGTGACAAATTACTCTTGAGAGAGCAAAATATATCATTTTAGATTCAGGCTACTTCTGTCCAACTCTATGTTGACCTCTATGTAGTTTTCATGCTAGAGACATTCAATGAGGAGCAAGAGTAAGATCAGCCCATGTCATCATGATGGCTCTTGTGTTTCTTCCCTTGCCTCCCACTGCAGTCTGGTTCTTTACTTCCTCAATCGGTTGTTCATAATTAGATCAATGGTGGTGTTAAATCTAATATACACTTATATAATTTCTATTATTTGTCATTAGAGGGACTTTACACTTTACAGAGTTGAGCAGAAACAGACTTTCATAAACCATATCAACTTACTATACATAGTATACAATCTGCAAGACATCACTGCATAAAAGTCCATAAAATTCTGTATGTATTTCATGTGCTGATATGAAGGAAAATAAAAACTGACAGGGACTAACTGAAGTTATACAACGAGAAGACAACACAAAAATTCATTATTTGACAGCAACACATATTGTTCACTGGAATAAATTAAAAGGGTGTTAATAAACAAACAATATTTTACCAGGATCACCTCCAATTCTTTATTTTAAGTATATCATTTACAGAAATATTGTGATTCTCAAAACAAAATGACAGTATTTTCAACTGAGATCTCATCCTCCAAACAAAACTGAAGGAGGAATGATTTTCACATCTTTAGAAAGAAAGAAACCAAACGAACAGATGGGCAAAACATTACAGAGACAGTGAATACGACTTAAACTGTGCATTAGAAAAGGGGGAGGGGATCTGTAACAAGCAAAAAGACATTTTTTGATGTTCTGCAGCAGATACCTGAGGCAGTACCTGTTGACCTTTCCAGCTAAAAAACCCCATGGTGCTAACTGGAGAGGAGTAAGAGGATTGTTATCTTATGTTACCTTGGGAAGAAGGATTCCATGCACAGATCTGCAAAATCTTACCAAGATGAAATAATTAACTATCATAGAATTTATTTATTTTTTTATTTCTAAAATATTCTATTTGTAATACTGCACCAAACTAAGATGCAGATATGTAATGGTTAACAGTTTCAATTAGTTCAAAACTCTCAAAACAGCAGTTTGGTTTATGATTTATACTCTTCATACATGCTTGAACTATTAAAATTCATAAATTATCAGTCTCTCCTACCTACAGTATAAAACAAATTAGAAAAACAAGCTACAAAGATTCTTTTGTGGAAAAAAAAGCATTCTTAAATCAACTTATGTTGTAAATGAAATTCATACTCCAGTTAAAACAAATACATAGTAATTAAATAAATACGAACAAGAAAGGGTTTTCACAGGTATGATTGTCCACGGTTTTGTAGAGGATGTATGGAACAAGAGTTCAGGGTACAGAGGAGTAGGTGAGAGTTATCAGTCAGCCAGCTGGATGGGACGGAGGATGTGTGTGAGGGTTATTATTACTGGAAGTGACTTGTTTCCTTCAAAATATGAATGACTACAATCCATAGAGGCGCACCAGGTTCCTTTCAGTGTGGTTTGGATCAAAGTGGAAGAGGAGCTTAAGACTGCTTGACCTTATTCTTTTCCTGGTCATTGATGTGCTGCTCTTCCCTGCTGTCCTCCCTCTCCGGCCGGTCGTCACTCTGGCGAGCAATAAGCAGTCGGCAGGTGAGCAGAATACCAAAGACTAGAGCGTGGGCGTAGCGCTTCAGGGGGTCTCCTACTAGCTGGTGGAAGAAGAGGACAGCCAGCATCACCAGCAGCAGCAAGAAGTTAGCCACATCTTTGGGCCTACCCGGCACCAGGGTGAGCACCACCCCGCAGCCCACCTCCAGGGAGCCAATGATCTTACGGAGCAGGACTGAGCTGATACCAACCTTCTTCAGGCCTGGCAGTGCTTTGGCATAGCTCTTATATGCTCTTTTCTGAAAGGAAAAGACACACAGATGGTTTTATTTAAATATCTCTAACATTCATGTAAAGTAATACAAACTTCTATAGTAAGGCTGTTAAAAAGATAATGTAACATGTTTTATCATTCAAACGCTTTTTTCCTCATTGTGCCCCCTGTCTGAGGTAAACTCTGATGTGTAGTATGAAGCCATGCCAGCTATCGTCTTCAGGGCATTTCAACATCAGCATCTCACAGAATTTACTCGAATACGCCGCCATTGTTCTTTAGCTGTGAAGTTGCGTTTAATATAAAACGAGAAGACGTGAATCTACAACGTATTTAATAGGCTATAAAGATAAAACTGTACACATCTGATGGTTATCCACTGTGTATGTCTGCAGCCTCATGATAAATCATGACATACATGGAGAAAATGTGGGTGCATTCAGTCATCCATTATTCATCCCTGTTTCGGTTTTTATCAGCTAACGGCTGACTAACTGATATTTTATGGTCTATCTTATAACACACAGGCCTAGCCGGTGTGCTAATTGTGTTATAACAGGCAGGACATCAGGTGTGACACACATATATCTATATATATATATATTATATATTCTACACTGGGAAATGAATGTTTTACAGTGGCAGATTAGCTCTAAGAATCAGTATGGGAAGCGATCATTTTCCGTATTTTTTTTACTATTTAGGTCAGCATCTCCACACATTATTCGAGGCTCGCAGCCAACACAGAACAATGGCCTTTACCCCCTCCAACGTTAAGAAACGTACTCACCATTTCACTATATGCATCTTTGCTTAGTCTCGGAGTGAGCTTAATGGTTCCCATGAAGACGAAAAACAAGCCGAGAGCAAAGGAAAGAGCCACAATAGTTATTGTCCTCGGTGAGGCCATCGTTCACCACCGTGCATGCGGCCACTCGCGTCCCACTGGATTGAATGAAAGACGGACGCTTTGGCTGTGAAGACGGGCAGGGGGAAGGGCTTCTGGATGAAGCACAGAAATGGCGACGCGTTGCTCCCCTCCTCTGCTGAGCATCATCCAGCACCGAAGATACAACTTGTGTTAGAGGAGATGACCTTTAACACACCTCTGCACATTTATTACTGACCACAGCTATTATTAGTCACAGGTACGTGACAGAGTATTACAACCATAAGTTAACCCCCGAGGCTGAGGCCCCCAACACTGGAGACTTGCTGTGTTAAATTTGTTTGGGGTTATATACCAAGGAAGTACAATATCTGATAATATGATGAATATATCAGAGGAATTGTTTGACATTTTAGTAAATAATACACCTATTCACTTCTTTGACTCGAGTTAAATTAGAAAATTGATCTCCTGAAGTTGCCAGGCAACCAGTGGAAATCACTGCGCCAAGTAAAATATAGTCCCACATATAATTTACTGCAAAACTTAGTCATTTTTGCACTTTTTTTTATTGTACAGTTCAAACAAACAATTTATAATGAATGAATATTAATCAGTGAAGTTTTGCTGACTTTATTTGCAAAGAGCCAGGCTAGCTGTTTCCCCCTGCTTCCAGTCTTTATGCTAAGCTAAGCTAACTGGCTGCTGGCTTTAACTTCATAGTCATCATACAAACATCTTCTCATCCATCACTGGGCAAGAAAATTAGTTAGAAAAACATATTTTCTCAAGTTTTTATTATCTGTTCATGAGGCCTTGAAGAGGGTCCCTGTGTCAACACAGGGGTTTTCAACTAATTATTTCGTTTTTGTGATATTATTTATTATCCATATCCGTATTTCCATAAATTAATGTTATGCCTCACACAGCACAACATGGGGCTGTATAGTATAGCATGAATGACCATCTGTGTCTTTTCAGTGCTGAAAAAAATAATTTTCAGTTTTATAGATATGAAATAAAACACTATTCATAAATATGATAACAAGTTGTCACAAAAACAATGTTTATTATACAATTTATAGTGTTCATCACTTCAACAACATTACTCCATACTCTGCTTAATGTAGTGTTCATTGCTGGAAAATGGTCAAATAGTCATTAAAAAAAAGGGTACAGTTCAAAAATCACGTTTTCCTTTACAATCAAATCTGCATAGAAACAAAATCTCCTTTAATGTTTTGGCCGAGTACACAAGTTTATCTATAGCTCATCCTTTTTAAATTTGGTATTATGAATGTAATTTCTATACTATAGCATACATATTTGGACCTGCCTTCACTACACATTGGAATTTCCAGTTTAACTCCAAAGGTTCAGGGATCAGGTCTGAGGTGTTGAGTGCATAGAAAGTAATAAATAATATCAGTCAGTATCTCCTGTCTTTCCCCCGCTGAGTGACAAAGAAAGGGTGTGAGAGTGTGTGCTGTGACGTAGTGTAATCGTATATTACTGCTGTGGAACACATCCTCACACTCAGACTGCAGGTTGCAACCAGGATTCACTCTCACTGTTCCTGATCCTGACGTTCCTTCATAGCCAGTATTGCTTTCCGATAAAGATCTGTCAGGAGACAGGGGGATCTTTTTAAACAGAAGTTGGAATTCATCGAGTCCAAAGTGTTACTGCATTTGATTGGTGGATGGAAGAAGTGGATGAGGCTCACCGAAGGTTGCAGACAGGTCCACAGGCTGAGAGTAAGCTCCGGGCATCTCCTCTGTGTTGATCTTGTTCTTCCTTTTTACCTTTAGCACCTTCTTTTTTTTCCTTTTGTCCCCGTTAGCTAGACATAAGATAAATACAATATTATATTTCCACTCCTAAACAGTTAATAACCAAAACAAAACAAAAATTGTTAACTCATTTCAACCTTTGAGTGGCTTCTCATCATTTTCCGGTGATTCTTGCACATCCAGAGTCTCCTCTTTCATGTTTGTTTTTTTGCGTTTCACTCTGCCTTTTTTCGGTGTGATCAGAGCACTGCTGGCTTTCTCTCTGTGACCTGAAGGCTCGCGCTCTGCTTCGTTACCGTCGCCCTCTTCCTCTTGTTTATTTACTTCCTCCTGATTTTTCACAACCTTCTTGACCTTAAGTGTCTCCTTCTTCTTCTTCTTCTTTGTCTTCAGCTTCTCTTTCAGTGTGGTTTCCTGTGAATAGGAGACTTGTGAGCTTGACTCAGCGTTTATGTATCATAGCATTCGATTTGCATTTTTAAAGGGCTTCAAAATTATGTTATTAAAATATTACCACATACAAGCGTTTCTGTAGGAGTACTTTTCTTTGTATACCTTTTGCAGCATGTTTCGAATGGGCTGCAGCTTTCCTTCCCCCTTGGTCTTTTTCTCCTTGTCTTTTGGCCGATGAACCTGGAGAATATCTGATTTGTTGGATCGCACTCTGAAGTAAGACAATATTTAACATAAGAGGTCAGCGTGTAGTTTGGATAATTTAGTATTTCACGCTGAAGTGTACGTTGAATTATTTAGACCTGTCTTACCTTTCCCCCTTGGTTTTCTTGCGAACTTTCTCTGCTTTCCCATTCTTCTCCTTCTCTCTTGGTTCCAGAGGTCTCCTGCTGTCCTGGGCCACACGAGTACACAGCTCTGGGTAATCCAGATAAACAGCACGCAGCAACCAGCGAAGGCCTCGTAAAGTCTTCCTGTCTGACCAGCGCCGCAGGTCCATTAAGGCTGAACAAGGCTCCTGAGAGGAGAGACGAGCATGTCACCCTGCATCTCTGGTCTGTCTCAATATCTATATAAGATGTATAATTATGTCTCTGTAGCTTGCAGTAGTACATTTCAGACTTACAATATGGCACAGAGAGCGGCTCTGGTTGACCAGCCTCTCCAAAGACAGAATCTCAATCAGCTCACTGCCCAACAAAGCATTCATTTTGTCCTGTTTGTTAGCCAACCTAAAAAGAAAAGGTTACAGCACAGACCCGAATGACTCTCACATTTCATCTCTCTTCTACCTCTATTTATCAATTTTCTAAAAACCACATTTATCAAGTTCCTTACTCCTGCTTACAGTGAAGTCTTGTAACCAATCTAGTCAGAGTTATGGATTCACCATACATCTGCCATTTGTACTTTATTTTTTTTTTTAAAACCTTACATAAACAGTATAATTAGAAGTTCATTATTAGTTCTAAAACTACTCCACTTTTAATTATACTGCTACAGCTAATGTTTTTGTCATCATGACCACTGATATTTTCTCCTATCATGCAGAAAATGGATAGAAATGCAGAGTTTCTGTACTGCAATTAACTATGCTCTACTCTTAACCACAAAAAAAAGAAAAACCTCTGGTCAAAATAATAAAAAAAATGTATACAAATGAAGGATTTTTATCTTTAATTTATTTAATTTAAACTCTGAAGTTTTACTTTTAGAAATTGAATAAATAAGCACTGTGATTTACAGTCACAGTGCTTATTTATTATTAGAAGTGGTATTTTCTGTCATCAGCCACCAGGGAGCACTGTTTACACTCTACACAATGTTAGATCTTACTTAAATACTTAGGTATGAAGTTGATTATATTTACACCAGTATGGGTTTTCCTGCCACCCTCTGTTGTTTCAGCAGGTCAGCCAGAACCTCCTTGACCTCCTTTATCCTCTGCCTGTCACTGGAGTCCACAACAAAGATGATCCCATGGGCCTCTCCACAGAGCTCCCTCCAGGCTTTCCGTGACTCTGCTGATCCTCCCACATCCATCAAGGTGACCAGGTAGTTCTCCACTCGCAGCTCATTTCTGACACAGCCTTGGGTGGGTCCTGACTCCACACTGTAGGGATCTGGGAAGGACACAGCAGGACACAATTAGATTATTTACTGTAAGTTTACTAGAAATATCAGTTCGAAAGTCACAACTGAGTTACCTCTTAACATCCCTCGAATAGAGGATGTTTTTCCTGCTTTGTCAAGACCAACTGCAAGAATGGTCACTTTCCTGCACAGAAGTAGAAATCATGTCAGATGACGTCAATGAAGTCAACCAGGCAATTTTATATCAACATAGCAAATAATAAGAAACCCTAATGGTGATTAGTCTAGCTTTCTCTGTATATAAAAGTTGCTTTATTATTTAAAAATCAGTATATTTTAGCAAAAAATTTCCCCAACACCAGACATTTTATTTGGTGAATCTAGGAGTATCACTACAGAATACTTAGTGTTGAAATGTAAATACCACTAAATATATTGAACTAAAATATTTGACTTCCTTCCTTTATGGTGTCTGAATTTCACTTTATACAATTCTCAATATGGTATTTAGTTGCTGATATAATTCGTATTATTATATTATTGCTTTCATATTTGAGTCTTCATTGTAGCTACTGAAGCTATAACGTTAGGCTGATTAAACCTGTTTTTTGTTTTTTTTATATATAATTTTGTAATTTTGTGTCTGCATCACTGACCACATTCTTCGTTTACACTCATACATTTTAATCTGTAATATTTCAAGAAATCTCATTATCTTACCTGATTGGCTCCTGTATTTTGGAGACCCAGGTGCAGCAGTTGCTCATCAGGTTGAACATGGTTACGTGAGGTGAGCAAGGTGAGCACAGTGGCCACCATTTTCTCTGGAACTGGTACCTTAAAACAGATGGTCAATCTTAGTATGACTCACACACACACACACACACACACATACATAAACAGGGCTGTTTGGCTGAGTCACTCGGGGTCATGGTAAGGTCCATCACAAAGATGAATTGTGTCGTCTCCTGTGGGCTCAGGAGACTTTTACAGATGGTCACTCACAGGCAATGTGTTGACTGCCAACTAGATTGATGCTAGCCTTTTTTAGATTAAAGCTTATTTTTTTATTTATTTAGTTTTTTGGATCAATGCTAAATCATTTTACTCTGAAGTTAGTAATAAGGATAATAACAATGTCGTCAGTTGTACATAAATATTTCCTTGTATTTTTCTCAGTAACCAGATGTCACTCTGGATGCTACATGAATGGATGATGCATGAGCCCAGTAAAAGCTTTCTGCCACGTCCAGGAAACTATGAGTAGGCAGCCTGAGTCTTGTAATACACAGCAGGTGTGTGTGTGAGGTAGTCAGGCCATGTACCTTTGTCCACTTGCATCTGTTCAGGCTCTGTAATCTGCTAAAGCCAGTTTAGAACGGCCTGCTTTTACAGTGTTGTTTACAAGCCGGCCCATATTTACTTTGGCTGCAGAAGACAGTGAGGTCATCAGGGTTTCCATTATAGGGTTAAGTATGTTTGAGAAGAGCATTTTGTCCAAACATCTGAAATCTCAGCATTTTAGACATTCAGAGCAGGTGATAAGAGTGTTTTTGAAATACAAAGACATGCAGTTTGAAAGTAATGTAAGTTAATGTTAAGTTAATGTAATAGATTCACATGCAATCGCTTTGTGTTTTATGTCCATAGAAGAATTGAAAAAAAAATATCCAAACATCCAAATTTGTGATTTGTTTCAAATCACCTCTAACATTATTTTGACCAATATTTTTAAAAGTTTATTTAAAATATTGCTGTAATACTGTTTACAAATATGTTTTATTCCAAATTAAGTTTGTTTATGTTGGTCCATGAAGTATATAAAAATATATAAATGCAACTAGAAATTGGAATATTAAGCACAGAGCACCAGGTACATTTTTCAGTGTTTTACAGTGTTTAGTCAGCAGTAATAATGATCATAACAAACGTCTTGCTATATAAACAATACATCCCTACAGTACATTAACGTCTGTTTAGCACTAATTGAAATAATCTATTTTTCTTAATATTCTTGTAATGAAAATCCAAAATTGAATTTAAAGCAACAGTCATAAATACGTGGTTCTCTAAATGCACACAAACAATAAACAGACACGACACATGGTAGTAAAATGCAGTGAATCTAAAACAAACAAAAACAAAGCATTTTAAACCCAGCAGACAACACACGACTAGTCAGACACCACTGAACGACTACTGATGCCACAAATTTACTGATTTAATAAACCAGCAGAAATACAAGGAATACTTACAGTAGTAAGTCTATGTCCATGCATTTGTTTGGGTACGAGTCTCTACTAACATCTTTTTCCCACCAGCTACAAAACTTAATCAGGCTCACACTAAGCCTTAAGTCACCCCATGTAGGAGGTGCAACCTGGGAAATGTGGTTTGGCATTTCAACCAATCCCAGAGACATCTGAGCCAATCACTCACCTCCTTGGATGGCGTGGTTCTTCTTTACGTAGACCACACAAAGTTGCATATATCCTTTCAAGAGAACTAAATGTGTCTTGTGGTGTGATCTTGTTCTCCTTCTGTCTGAAAGTAGAAGCATGCAGAGTCACTTAGGCAGATAATAACATTATGTATGTAGTATGATGTTGTCCATGAGGTGTCACTCTACAGTCTACTGAGAAGCTGGCTGAGTTTATGTGTAATTGGAATTGAAGCTTAATACAGACATATAGTTTTCTTGACTGCATTAGATGGGGTGAAGTCAAAAATAATAATGTCAATTTTTTTTAAAAGTAAAATATAAATGAAAGCGGGAGAACATTATTATATATGACTGGGAAATATATATACCTTAACATACCTTTATGTAATGGATTAATAATATAAAAACTTTAATTATAAAATGCCAATACATTGACTGTACATATAGTTATTTTCAGGCTCAACAGTGATTCACTTTTACAGAAGACAAACATATTACATAATGTGATTAATAGCATATTTAAGCCATACAACATGTACTGTAATGCAGCTTAAGCCATTAGATGGCATCATATTCACATGTAGTATGTAAGAAAATCTGGAGACAGTGTACTGAGCAGAGCTTCTGCAGCTGTAATAAAATTATACTTTATGTGAATATATGTTTAGTGACAGCTTATAGAGACCTGGAGCTATGCTTTGTTTGCAGGCTTTATCTCATTAAGTCATTAAACCAATGTCCAATCAGGCAATACCCTCCTGTACTGAGTAGACTCATCACAGACTCTGACCACAGCGCTGTGTCAGGTGACACAGACACATACACTCCCACACATGTACACACACACACACACACACACACACACACACACACACACACACACACACACACACACAGCCAAAACAGCTGCAGCTGAGCAGCACCACACCCCATTTTCTCCACATTGCAAACATGTTTTAAAAGATCCCTAAAGCGTCTGCTTTAGAAAGAACTTGAAGCACAGCCAAGCTGCACTGACCTGATTAGTTGGTAACACAGTGTACATAATGAGGTTTGTTTCCATCTTCCACTTCCTCATGGCTCCACAAAAACACACAACCTCTGCAGTCTGAAGTCACTGACCCACGCCACCGCCTCGCCAATCACATGCATTAGTAATGACAAGCCTTCATAGGTTGTGTCTACCCTCTTCACAATGCCAAGCTCGAGTCACTGACTGGTGAAATCTGACTAGACAGAATAAGGTCGGCATGTTCGGGGTGACCTCTGGGTACCCTGTGTTGAGACTGCTGAGACTCACAGAGAAAGATACACAAAACAAGAACTTCCGCTGTAGTTATAGGGAAAAACAATCACAGCAAAGTGAGTTTTTTTCATGATCATTCTGCCACACTGAAAGATTAAAATAGGACTTCTTTGAAAATGTCAACATTACCATAAGCAACACAGTTTGTATAATGTAAACATGGGGTATGTCACCACAGATTGTGTTCTTCTCAAATGTTTTGCACACAGATAATCCTTGTTTGTATAAGTAGTTGAGCAAACATCAAACTGGTTCTCTTCACAAACTGTTCAAAGAAACACAGACTTAAAATAGTAATAGAACGAGGGAATGTCCGTGTAAAAAGTGAATGAGTGACATTTTGGTAGCTGACTCTGTGTGCTGCACCTGTTCACTATCAGTCCTGCAGGTCAGTAGAACAAGACCCTGCTGGTGGAAACTAAAAATGGAAGTGCAACCGATCTGTCAGCGCTCGTCCTCTACACTTCTTCCGTTTGGAAATGACCAGTACTGTATATTGTAAAGCTGCTGTGTATTTGTCTCTGCATATTCTCATAATTTCCACTGCACATTTGCATCTATCAGTAACAATTAATGAATGCAAAATAGAATGAAACATGAAAATAAATGATGACATTCATGTTTATAGTAGTACCATTCATGTTTCACCCCTTTTGTTGCAGTGGATTTTGATATTTTAGATGGACTGAGGAGCCAGTAATATTTTGCGATTTTGACCTCCTCCTCCTCCTCTGCTCGTAGCAGTAGTGTTAATATTAAATCAAATAACATATATATATATATATATATATACTATTTCCATTCTCATTTTACTCCTTTTTCTATGAGTCCAAAACCTTTCTGTGTTCTTCTCGTATATTTTAGGTACATCAGGAACAATTTAACTACTGAAGCCTCAAAGTTGTCCATCAATGGCATGATTCTCTCACACGTGAACTACCATCTTACCAGCTGCACACAGAGAGGTCGGACGACATTACAATCAGTAGAAACAGTTTACCATCTACCACCTTCACAATATTGCTCGTATCACTCGTTCTCGTACACACCCTGCTGCTGAAACCTTCATCTGTGTCTTCATTTCCTCCCATCTTGACTCGTACCTCCCTCCCCTGCAACATCAGTGCAACCCTCTCAGTCTCTCATATCTACCTCTCTTGGCCTTCTCTCCACCCCAAAATCCAAATGTAGGACATTAGATAACAAGTCAAATTCATATAATTATTAAAGAATTGTAACTAAATATGATTTCTTAAACTGGGAAAATATCATCAAAGTTGCAGATATTTTATTTGTGTATAAGTTTTTCATGGTCTGCCCTCCCAGCTACTAACAAAGGGGACAGTTCCTATCAGGCAACATATACCTGGAACAATCAATCACACATCAAAATGCTGTCAATGCTGTAGAGCATGGTTTGGTTTTGTTAGGAAGGTGGTGACTGCTTGGACATTGGCTTAATGACTTAATGAGATAAAGCCTGCAAACAAAGCATTGCTTTACTATTTGTTTGTGCTTATGTGCTCTTGTATGTTTTCTTTTAATGTTTTATACTAAAATATTATAACTAAAACATAAAACTATTCATGGATTTTTTTAAGCTGTATAGCTGTTTTACCTGCCGGATAACCAGGATCCGTGCTTTTAAACGTTTACCAAACTACTAGCTAAAGTAATTAAACTCTAATCTGTTACACAGAGGTACAACTGAAGTAACACTGTGTAGATTGTAGGTGTGTATGATTTATTGACAGGGCAATCCTCATGTAGACAGCCTGAGGATATGTTTTAAGGAGAGGATAGGTTGGGCTGGAACTGGAAAGTTAATGTTTAAGGAAAATTCATCCTATTTGATCACAGACATCTTGGTATCAAACCACAGGTGATTTTAATCAAATAGCAGGTGACTGGCATTAAATGACACCGGTGGCATTGTGACATGCTGGATGGCAATAGACGTCTATGAATATGCAGTTTGTAATTAATTACTTTTGAATGTAATTAAACTACCAACCAACTAGGATAAAGAAAGGCTTAGATAAAGTACCTGTAGTTAACTTCACCGGATTAATGTCTTTCATGGTAAATGAACTTTTGATCTCTGTTACTTTGAACGCTGCCGCCCATCATTTCCGTTTCCGGTATGTTTCTTTCGGCTGACTTGACGCAGCTGTTGACACAGTATGAAAAGACAAAACTGGAGCCGGCTGCGGCCGTAGAGGTGTGCGGAGATACCAGACTACAGCTGACGGACACATCGGGAAAATAATGTTGTTTAAAGCTGCAGAGTTTGGTCGATAAGAGTCCTGAATGAATTAATGTCATAATGAACTGACTGAACTTTCCAGATACTGCACCCTGACGGAGCATCAACAGACCGCTGCCGGCAGAGAGCTGCTACCCTGCGGATTGAGCAAGCGACGACATACCGGGCTATAAAAGACAACCGGTGAAATATCTGCGGGACATCCAGGGATGATTAGCTGGGTGGAAAGTTGGGACAGACGGCGCATACAGCAGCAAGAAGAGTCATCCAGCTTCTCTTAGCGTACGTGGCGTATAAATCAGACCCTGCATTCATGATGTGCGAAGTGGCCATGGAGGAGCGGGAGCAGGAGAGGGAGATTTCTGACGTGGACCCGCAGGAGTACACCTCCGGGCCCGGTAACGGGAACGAAATCACGCTGGTGGTCAATCAGTCCCGCGCCCGTCCGCCCCTCAGCGTCCTGCTGGCCACGGTGCTCTACCTGGCGGAGCTCATCTCCGCCGCCGTGATGTGCAACAGGTACCACAGGACCGACGATGACATGTGGATGAGCTCCACCATCGTCTTCATGCTGCTGCCCGCCGTCCTCATCCAGCTGGCCCTCACCTTCATCCACAGGGACTTGGGTCGGGACCGGCCCCTGGTGCTCTTCATGCACCTGCTGCTGCTCGGGCCTCTCATCAGGTAGGTGGTAAAGGACCATTCAGTACAAATATACCGGTATAGCTGGTTGCAGGTATTCATTTTATTTTTAAAGGATAAGTTCACAATTTTTGCAAGTATATACTAAAACATTAGTCTGGTTCCCAAATAAACACTGACACTTTATTTCGTTGCTGTAATTATTTTTTCTGCTCATACTGGTCAATAAAGAGGTGGTCCAACTGAAAACTGCTAACAATGCAAAGGGTTGTGGTAGTGGGGGCGTGTTGTTTACGGCACCACTGAGACAATGAGATACAATCCAGGAAGTAGAGTTGAAGCTACAGGATTCAAAGGCTTATCAGACTTTGAAACACTGCTTAGCATTTTATAACACTCACTAACTCTGCAAAGTCATTGCAGCAGAAACACAGCACTGCACCAACACACCAAGTGTCTCTCTGTGTTACGATCCTTCCACCGCAGCTCAACAGAATATCAGTCCATTGAGATGCAGATTTTTATTTTTTTTATTTTTTTTTAAAGCTGTAAATGTGTTAGATATCAACTTTATTTGACTGAGAAAGCTGAAGGCTGTTATCTTCAGACTAGTCTGGCTCACCAGATGTAGACTGTGGGTATAAGTCTACTATTTGCCAACTAATTCTTCCTCTTTCTGCGTGTTACCGTTGCTGCATCAGCTTAGCACCGTCCAAGAAGAAATGCAACAAGCCAGAGCTTGTTTTGACACTACTGTACATTGTAAGCATATTTAAAAAGGGATCTTCTGATGGTTGGTATGAACAGGAGGAATGATTACAGCGAGCAAAAGCAGTTTTCAATGTTCATTTGGGCTCCTGACAGTTTGTTTAAAGACAGACTTGACAAATTGTGAACTCTGGATCACCGGTCTGTCAGGTGACTGTGCAGAGCTTACACCCATCCTTCACATTTATAGCTTGTATGACATCATCTGACAGTAATGGCACCAAAAGGCCTTGGTGCTGTAGAGCAGACAGGCACCATCATGAGTAGAGAAGTCAGAAAGGGGTTGTGGATGTTGCTGGAAAGGCTTCTAGAAATAACACAACATGATGCATATGAATAAATAATAATAATAAATACAAATGAGGCAGGTCAGCACAGTGAATACTGAACGTGTCCTTTCTGCAAATGTATGAAAAGTTTTGGAAAACATTTTAGTTGGAGGAAGGGTTGTGTGCAAATACTACCAGCCTGCACTTGTACTGTTGATCTCAGCTGAGACCTGTTTGGCAAACCGTGACTCACGTAGGAAGACAGAGGTAGAGATTTGTGCTCGAGTTCTCCAGAAATTTAAATCTAAATATTAAACTCCCTCTAGTTATCTTTCTCTCTAAACTTTGATTTGTCAACAAAGATCTATGATGTGAACACATGCAAAACAGTACAGTATTTTTTATTTATTTTTTTAGAACTGCCATCTGATATATTAATATGTAGATGTAAAAACTGTAAATATAAAGAGAGGAAATGATCCTATCTTCAATGCTGCACCAGCAGTTTTGATACGAGCCTCTGTGTGAAACTGTCTCAGTATTTAAGGTTCACATGTTGTGATAAACCAATCACGTGATTTTAAGTCATAAGAAATTTGATAAATTGCTTTGATCCTTAAATTTGAAAATTAATGATTTTTAATTTTGTAAATCCAAAGTTTTACTTTAAGCACTTTGATAAATATGAGCCCTGAACTTTAACACATTGAAATGAGCTCAGTAAGGCAGCCTGGACACAACAAATGAAACAGAAACTATCTAGTATGTGTCGTGCTGAACACTGTAAGCAACTAAAACTAAAAGCAGCTTTATCTTTCAGCTCTGACACTCGAGTATGATCCTGCACACTTCTCACCTCCACTGAAGAATGCTTCTCTCATGTCAATGATTCAAAACACTCATGACCATGAGCCAGCTTTTGAAATGACACTGAACGTGTGTCAGCATGAATGCTTTTATCATTTGTAACTCTGAGGTGGAATACATGTACAGAAAGGCGCATATGAGGATTGTTATTGTAGTACATTTCAGTCAGCTCCTCTGTTTTATTTCACTTGTTGTTCTGTGCTGCGCTGCTGTAAACCACTACTCCTTCTCTCAGATGGTTTTTTGTGCGACTTGGTGTGATAACTGATGCTCTGGCTGCACAATCAAACACTGCATGTCTGCTTTCAAAAGTGGAAGCTCCGGTCACAATTTGCACAGATGTCCGCATATAATATTCATTTAAAAAGTCATTTTCAGTTGTTTATAAAAAGATAACTGGACACACAGTCAACATGGAGCCTATGAGGCGGTTATCTGCTGCAGGGTGGGTCTTGGTCTTGTCTTGACTTGTCTTCTTAAGCAGGTACAGAAACTATATAATTAATGTCAGGACCAGTCTCGGCACGCAGAGCTTCTTCTTTTTGTTTGTCCATTTGTGTCTTACTATCTCTGCACAGTTTGACACAGAGGCCTGATGGGTCTGGGATTTCCAAGTGACCAAAACAGAATCATCTTGCTAAAGAGCTTTTGAAAGAATTTCCTGAGTGCTCTGCTGGGAGTAGATCAGCGTTTTGAGTCGCGTCACAGTGACACAGGAATTCATTTTAAAGGCATTTGATCACACTGTGCTGCCACTGCTTTCACACTGAGGGTTTCAGGCTGCGCATACAGAGCAGCAGCCTGCATGCTTCCTCTTTAAATCCATAAGATGCAGCTTTAGGAAGTCAGCATATTGATTCTCTTGGCTAATGCATTCATCAGTCAAGCTCCTTGTTTTTTTTCTCCCTAAGTGAAAGTCAGTCTGCCTCAGTTGCTGTAAAGAATCCTAAGTGCACACTGGCTCAAGTTCAGTAGCTCATTGTGCTGCCAAACCTGCAGAGAAAGGATGTCAGTAAATCAGGTTTTGGTGCCTTCTCAAATACTTTACTGTAGAGCTTGTTCACTAATGCTGAATGACCCTCATCTGCCTGTGGCTATCAGTCTGGGAGTGAACATACTGTGTTCAGAGATAACAGTTTGCTTCAAATAACGACAAAATTTCCTCCCGACAGTCTCTAATGTTTGGGTCAAACACAAGTCAGGGACCAGTGGAGGCTCGGCACGGTGCTGTATTTGTATTGCAAGCAGAGAGTACAGAACAGTACAGGAAGTAACAGCTGAAGCAACAGTATGGCTGAAAATGCCAGATTGCTGACTCTAGAGTGCACATGGATGAAATCAGAGCAGCTCGACATATTTGAACCACGGAGAAGTCAATACATGTGGGGATTCCTGAGCCGTATGTCCAAAGTTGGAGATGTTGGTATTCTGCAGCAAAAAGATAACATTTCTGCACAGTGATGTGAGATTTAGTGCTGCAGTGAAACTCCACACAGGACTGGTTTATAATGGAGGGTTTTGTGTCAGCAGGTAAAGCCTTGCGCTTCCAGTTTTGTTAGTTTCTTTGTTTTGGCTCTGAACCTGTGTTGCTGAGCCCTCCAAAAGGCCAAAAACCACTTGAATTTCTTTTTAAACTTCCTCAACATTAGTTTACAATTCAAATACTTTCCTCACTGTTGGCAGCTTCTGTCTCTTGCACAGAACCCTCTTAAAGTAAAATGTTTTTCTCTGTATGAATGGTGTTAGTTTCCACTGTGGAGGAACACGGAGAACATTTTGAAGAGAACCCCACCCTGAGGTTTTCAGTTGATCCATTCAGGCCTCAGGAGACTTTCCATTCTCCTGGTGGAGCCACAGCTTTCTGTTACTGTTTGTTTACCTGTGATTCACAAAAAAAGGTGCTTTTGTTATATAGCTTTCCATTACTCTTATATAATCACAGAAATATAAAGTCTTAATTCATGTAATAAATGCATAAAAACATTGTAGTTTACTATAATATTCTCTTTTACATCGATTATACAAACATGACAGAAAATCATAAATGTGTTTTTTATAAATGCAATATGATTTAAAGTACATCGTCAGACGATGTGATGGAAAACATCAAATTTCAAAACTAACAAGCCATTTCTGGCTTTATCATGCTTAAGTGGTGTTGTAGGTTGTGATAAGGATGATTGTAGTGTTGTAGGTTGTGATAAGGATGATTGTAGTGTTGTAGGTTGTGATAAGGATGATTGTAGTGTTGTAGGTTGTGATAAGGATGATTGTAGTGTTGTAGGTTGTGATAAGGATGATTGTAGTGTTGTAGGTTGTGATAAGGATGATTGTAGTGTTGTAGGTTGTGATAAGGATGACTGTATGCTGAAATAACGGTACAGATTACCAAGCAAAGCAGGAGAAACAATAAGTTAAAAGCTGAGTGAGTGAAATGAGCTAATGGATACATACTGTTTCATACTTCAACATTGCACTGCCCTCTGTTGGTATAAAACATGACTCCACTCTCACTCCCTCTCTTCTTATTTCCTCAGGTGTTTTGAGGCCCTGTTGATCTACTACAGAGCAGGTAAAAGGGAGGAGCCGTATGTCACCATCTCCCGGAAGATCAGCCTAAAGAAAGGCCAGGGGGCGCCCATGGAGTGGGAAATCGGCCAGTCGCAGCGCAACCTGGCAACTCACAGGAACGCCTTCAAACGCACTGCAGTCATCCAGGCGTTTCTGGGCTCCACTCCTCAGCTGACGCTCCAGATGTACGTCACCATCCAGGAGAAATACACCCTTGTACCCTCCAGATGTAAGGATGATAGAGGGGTCAGGGTTCAGGCTATACAGGCATTTTAACAAACTACAGTTGAAGAGATGAGTAGAATTGGTAAAATACTGCTGAGTCAAGATGGTGATAAAATTCATCACTGCCAGTGTACAAGGAGGCAATGTTTGTTTTTCTGCCATGATAAGCTGATATTGTACACTGGTCAAAACCTAAAAAAGCCAGAGCTTCTGTGAAAGTGAAGCATGGATGTTTTCTATAAAGTGTTTTTTTTTTTCTATGTGAAAGTAGTTGCTCATAAACACAAACTCACAGAGGTTTATCTGCTGAGAAGTCGTCATCCTTTAGTTGTTTGTTTTTTATTTTTTTGGCCTGCAATTTTACTGTGGAGCTTTACCCAAAAATGCTCTGCAAACCTAGATGCTACCTGCCCAGCAACAAGCGGCAGACAGAGAAAATTAGATCTTAGCTGGTGGACAGTGGTGCATTTAGCAGCTAAAGAGCAGAGCTATAAGGAGGCTGAAAGTCATCAGGTGTTACTTCAATACTTTTTTTGAAGCGAATATGTCAGTGTTTCAGTGGTTTCAGCTTGTTTCTGTTGCCCCCAAGTGGTCAAAACATCAGAATAAATTAGGTTGAACATGCTGCTGTGTTGAATGATTAGAACTATATAAACCCTGTGCTGCAGTGACATGTTGCTGTTCATATTTGTGAATATTAACTTGTGTCTGTGTTGGCAGTAACTCTGATGATCATCACCCTGATCTCCATCATATACGGGGCACTCGTGTGCAGCGTTCTGGCCATCGAGATCAGATACGACGACTACAAAGTGCGGTTGCGCCCGGCTGCCTACCTGTGCATGATCGTATGGAGAGGGTTGGAGATTGCCACCCGGATCACCACTCTGGTCCTCTTCAGCACGGCGCTCGCCAACTGGGTGATACTTGACGGCGTGGTCAACCTGCTCTTCTTCTTCTTCCTCCCCTGGGTGGAGTTCTGGTCCAGGAAAGGCTCCCTGACTGAGAATATTGAGAAGAACTTCTCTAAGGTGGGCACCGTTGTGGTGCTGTCCATGTTCACTTTACTCTACGCCTGCATCAACATCTTCTGCTGGTCAGAGGTACAGCTGGACCTCTCCCATCGAGAGCTCATCGACCGAAAGCAACGCTGGAATCGCCTGGCCATTTACTATAGCGTACGCTTCATTGAGAACTTCACCCTCATGACGCTCTGGTACTTCTTCAAGACAGACTTCTATGAGTATGTGTGCGCCCCGCTGCTGGCAGTGCAGCTGCTGATCAGCTACATCCTGGCCGTGCTCTTCATGCTGCTCTTCTACCAGTTCTGCCACCCCTGCAGACGCCTCTTCAAGTACAACATCCACGACTGCCTGCACTGCATCTGCTGTTATAAAGGGAGGCGTGGAGAGAGAGGGGGGAGGCGAGGGAAGTTGCCCCCCTCATACTCCACTGCTGCCACCATGGTGATGGTTTCAGAGGAGCCGTTGGAGATGATGGACCCCCAAAACTCACAAGCCCCTGATGTCAACAGCCACCTGCACGAGCGGGAGACGGCTATTGTTGATGACATTATGGAAGCCGCCTGAGACGGGATTTATGGGGAAAGTCTTCTAATGTAGAAATGCATCATGGGAACAGCGAGGCATGATGGGGCAGGTGTTCCAGGGCTCCTGAAGGATGCCTTGGCTACTTTAACACGGAAACCAGAATGATTTAATGTTTCTGAGTGTGGGAGAACAAACTTGAATTTTTTTTTTCTCTAAAGTGCACAAAACTGAAATGATTTCATGGTTTGCAAGGGATTCACTCCTGACGTCTTTGAGTATGATTACGTACATGTAGGGCACCTCGAGGACCCAGTATACCAAAGAATGTAGCATGCGGAGATACGTAGCAATGCACAAAGGCCGCCTTGAGAGAGCAGCAGCGGGTCAGTTACAGGACTGAGCCAGGTGTGCGGGAAACGTGCCAAGTGTGTCTGGACCAAAAGACTGACCAGGACATTCCCCAACGCACTTCCTCTCAGGGTTTCCACTTTTTGCATCTGCACTACATAGATTGAAAACGCAGCAGGAGGGTGAGGAAAAAGTCAGACAAGAAGAATTTATCTTTCTCAAACCATATACTGTATAAACCTGCTGTAATGAACGCCTTGTATTAACTGTCCACTCTGGTTGCCTCGATTTTATTAATAAAAAAAAAAGGTTTTAGGCATTATTAAAACATGAAGATATGTCAAAAGATTCTGTAGTAACAGACTTTAAAGCCTTTAGGGAATATCAGGTGTGTAATACAGAACTAATTCAGAAATTAACATATATTTGTTACATAACATGACTGACACTGAATGTTTTCACACTGTGCTTGTTTTTTTGTTTTGTCACGTTTGTCGATTCAGTGCCTTGACTACTGTACTGCTACTAAATTACTTGAAATCTAAATAAAATCTGATGTCTACACATTCAGTCTCTTCCTTTTTTTTTCTTTTTTTTTTTATGATAGCCATACAAGTTATTTTTTTCATGACACTAATTGCACCACGTCTCAGCAGGGTGGAACTTCCTCTATGGTGTAACAGATACTTCCTCATTCCTTCTGTCCCTACCTGTTTTCCAACACCTGGAATGTGGTCATGCGGCTTCAGGAAACAAACCTCACTCCTAAACGGTCTTTCCAACGCATGGCTTTTGTTTCCTGGTGTCTCACCTTTACGACTGTAGAGGAGGGAGGAGTCTGGACAACACCGTATAAAATCAAAAGGCACAGGCAGGCTGAAGATGCTGGGAAGCTGTGACTCGAGCGCACATCATGGGTAACTGGATTGTCAACAATGGACTTACATCCTTCATGCTGGTGAGTTTTAGTACTCACATTTTAGAAACTAGCTGTGACAAAATGATACTTTACACACAGCTTAGTGGACAAAATAGTGTGTATACAAAAAAAAAAAGTTTCCAAACTGCTGCATCTTCAGCACAAACAGACTGATTAGGATATCATGTACATGTGTCTCTACAGCAGTGATTGTAACATGAGCCTGCTGTGTTTGCAGGTGGCCTGGATGGGCATCAACATTTTTCTTTTCGTCTGGTTTTATTTTTTCTACGATTTGGGGGATCAGTTTTTCTACACGCGTCATCTTTTAGGGGTGAGTGAGCGAGAGAGAGAGGAGCCTTAAAACCTCTTCAGAGAGTTGATGTCAGCTAGAGGATGCTTAGCTCATTCATTCATTTTATTATACTTTAATTGTTATTATTCCAGTCTGCCTTGGCCTGGGCCAGAGCTCCTGCAGCTGTCCTTAACTTCAACTGTATGCTGATCCTCCTCCCGGTGTGCAGAAACCTGCTGTCTCTGATCCGAGGCTCCTTCATGGTAACGCGTCATAAGCAGGGCCAGAAGCTCTCCATACACTGACGGCTGCAACCTGTTGACTGTTTTCATAATGTCACACAAACTAGTTTGACTGCTGGATGTCTCTCTGTTAAATCAACTATTTTCTTTTCTTTCTTTTTTCTTTAGATTGTTTTTAAAAAAATACTCCTTTTTAATATTTAATATTATTATCACTTTTTTGTTGTAACCTAAAGGTTTAACTTGGTTTCCTAATATACCTGTATTATTTTTAGTAATCACCAAAGATTTGACACCACTTATTGAGAGTAAAAACTTTGCATGCAAGGCTTTGTTCAGAGGTGAAACACCTTCAACCCAAGACAATACAATCAGTTTTAAACACATACACCCTGCTTAATTAACAGGTTAGGTAGGTTTTAATAGCTGGAAAGATGAACTTTACAATGAGTTTTTTTTATCTCTTCAGTGTTGCGGCAGAACAATGAGGAAACAGCTGGACAAAAATTTAAGTTTCCACAAGCTGGTGGCATACATGATAGGCCTGATGACAGGTGAGCTTTTTCTTTTAAATTTAACTTTACCTCGTTTTTATTTTTTCAAAGATGGTTCAAATATACCTCTCTGATGCAGGTATGTTAAAATAAAATCATATAAATATGGACCAACATGGGAAAAAATGCTCCGACTGTATACAGTCTGCTGTTTGTGCCTGGTGGATGGTTTCCCTCACTGAGCACACCTGTCAGACCTGTATCGTACCATAGTCAATCAGTGAATTTACTCGGTGGTGATGCAAATTAGTGAAAACAAAATGTTTTTCAGTCCATCGCAGTTACAGTGAAAAGCGTAAAACGTCAACGTTATGACAGGAGAGATGTTTTCCCCGTTTTCAAATATAACAAATTATTAAATTAAACTTTTCCCTCCCAACCACACAAAATAACCAGACAGACTAAATACACACACAGGTAACAAAAAAAAAGGGTCATGGAGCAAAGATGAAGCCTAAAATAAATATTGACCCAGGGTGTATTTTTCTGTATTTAGTTTTAAAGATAAGGGGAGATCCCCACCTCCCAGTCAAACTATTGTATGTCAACAAAACAAAATTAAAAGTCCCAGTTTCTTTGACAGCTTTTTTTTTCCCAAACAGAAAGCAGAGTTGATGTTACATCATACTGTACAGCAGCAATAACACTCCTCTCTCTCTCCTCCCTGTGTTCGGACAGCTGTTCATATGATCGCCCATTTGTTGAACGTGGAGTGGTACAACAACAGTAGACGTGGAGTTTATGACAAACTCAGCACTGCACTGTCCAACCTGGAGGACACAGAAAACACCACCTACCTGAACCCAATCCGAACAACAGACATTGTGAGTTCAGCCAGCTATCTTCTCATATCTCCAATTTTACAGGATTTTCTTATCTCACTCAAAAATTAAATTCTGATCTTGTAGATCTATCTGCAACCACAAACTTGTCGTATTCTTGTGTATTCTTGCATGTGTGTGGATGAATGAGAGGGGAAAAAAACAGTGGAGTCAATATTTATACATCCTAAGACACTTACAGTCTTCTTCATCATCTTCCTGAAAGCTTGTGGGGTCACATGGTCACTGTCTTCTTCTTGTGTCTCAGGATGCGCAGCAAACTCCGACCTACTTTGTCTTCACTACCATTGCTGGCCTCACAGGGGTCATCATAACTCTGGCCCTCATCCTCATCATCACCTCCTCCATGGAGGTTATCAGGCGCAGCTACTTTGAAGTCTTCTGGTACACACACCATCTCTTCATCATCTTCTTCGCTGGTCTCGTCTTCCACGGAGCCGGGTAAGGGAGAAGTCTCGGCTCTCTTTATTTATTGTAATAGCCTGATGTTGTTGTAAATGTTGTAAGCAGGTTTCACTTGTACATCCCATCTTCAGGCGCATTGTGAGGAGCCAAGACACGAGTCCGGCGCACAACTTCACCTTCTGTAAAGACCGCAGCGATGACTGGGGGAGGATTCCTGAGTGTCCCATCCCTCAGTTTAAAGGAGGGTTTCCACAGGTCAGAAACTTAGAACATGCAGTTTACTGAAAGTCCCTGCTGTTCAGCCTCTGTTACAGTCTGTTACACTAGCATCTTTTTTTTTCTTGTCTTTTCAGACCTGGATGTGGGTGATCGGTCCAATGTTTCTATATCTCTGTGAACGTCTGCTTCGTTTCATTCGCTACATACAGGCAGTCACATACAGGAAGGCAAGTTTGAGTCATGACTTTGGCTCCGGAGTTGTTTTTGCAGGTTATTGTGCCACAATCTCATTTATATGATTTTTATGTGAATGCAGATCGTGATGCGGCCTTCCAAGGTGCTGGAGCTGCAGCTGGTGAAGAAGGGTTTCAAAATGGAGGTGGGTCAGTACGTCTTCCTCAACTGCCCGGCCATCTCGCAGCTGGAGTGGCACCCATTCACAATGACCTCTGCACCCGAGGAGGACTTCTTCAGCATCCACATCCGCTCTGCCGGGGACTGGACCGACAAGCTCATCAGCATCATGGAGCAGCTGCCAGAGGGGGCACAGGGGCCAAAGTAAGTTCTTCTTCCAAACATTATTTAGGATGGTTTGGTCAGATACAGTTGAGGTTGTTTTGAGTGATACATGTGAGATTTGATTTAGATTTGCTGCGTTTTCTACAGCTTGATGGTCAAAAACTAGTGAAAAGTCACATGAAAGCATCAAACAAATTTAGTCTTAATTTCACAGAAATTTCTTAATCAAGCCACTTTAATTAAGTAGTATATACTTTATACTGATCCACTAAATGGCTGTTAGAAGTGTTGGTAATGTGTGGCTGAATAACAAGTAGACTTGATTATTACACTGACTTTTTACTACATCAGTTAACAGCTTGCAACTGATTCAGAAACTTTGCTTTTAACCCACAAAAAAGAAGAGCGACCACATCATGCCGGTTCCAGCTTCATTACATTGGCTCCCTGTAAAGCTTTGAATGGTTTAAGCACTGCCTATTTTACCTATGCAGCTTAACTGTAGGACAGCCTACCAGCAGACGTCTAATAGTCAACCTCAGCAGTGTCACCTACAAACCTTTAGCTTAGCTTTTCTCTGTTATTAAATTGTTCTTACTTTAATTACTTGACCATCAGGCTTGTTTTTACTATTATTCATGAATTCTCTGTTGGTTTGATTTTTGTGTGTGATGCCCTTTAAATTACTTCTCGCAACAAGGTCCATTCAGCAGCTGTTCTGAAGCTTTACTCATATCACATGATCTTCAGTAGCAGATCAGTTGTAATTGAATTGCAGATGTTCTCTTTTCCTTTTTTTCTCTGAGCACCTCAAGGCCTCCTTGTTCTTGTGGCCTTAAAAGCCGAGGTTCAGATTATATGATATGGTTGGAACAGTTACTAAATGGACCTTGAGTTTTTGTTGTTGCTATATCTGCTGTTTCTAAGGTCAAAAATGAATTTCCACCCTACAAAACAATGCAAACTAAATGCACAAAGAAAGCTAATATGATCCATTTTGTAGCAGTGTTTGCAAAGATTTGAAAGTTTTTGTCTGTCACATGTGGTTTATTTGCCATCATAAAGGTATATTAATTGCTTTTTCGTCAGAATGGGTGTAGACGGCCCCTTTGGCACAGCCAGCGAGGACGTATTCGACTATGAGGTCAGCATGCTGGTGGGCGCCGGCATCGGAGTCACTCCCTTCGCCTCCATCCTCAAATCCATCTGGTACAAATTCAAAGACTCCAACCCAAAGCTGCGCACCAGAAAGGTAAGAAGCCAAACACTCACGTCACATTTGCTTTTTTGACATTTAAACCTGTATATCCATTTCACTGTGCTGACACGCTGCTACGCTTGAATGAGGGGACAGGACCTCCTATTGTCTTTTAAATAAAGAGTACTGTGTGTGTTTTCACAACACACACAAGTTAGTGGACGAGTCATCAGCAGGGAGGCTAGCTCTATTGTAAAAGGATCATTGTGTAACACGCCTGCATCTGCTTCCTGGTTCCAGATATACTTCTATTGGCTGTGCCGGGAAACACACGCCTTTGAGTGGTTTGCTGACCTTCTGCAGGTGCTGGAGAAAGAGATGGAGGAGAGAGGCATGGGGGATTTCCTCACCTACAAACTCTACCTGACCGGGTGGGATCAAAGCCATGTATGTGTGTGGTTCAGTCCTCACAGGTCATGGGTCAAAATCTAAATAAACAGTGTGAGGTCATGTCATCCTAAACTCTAAACATGTTATCTCCTTTCCTCCCACTAATGTTTTATCACAGGCTACTCATGTGATGGTTCACTTTGATGAGGACACAGACGTGGTCACGGGACTCAAACAGAAAACTCACTATGGTAGACCCGCCTGGGACAAGGAGTTCGAACAAGTCCGCAAAGAGAACCCCACGTAGGAAAATCCTGTCTTTTTGAAAATCATAAACTATTTAGACTTTATACCTCTGAAATCTAACTCCATTGCCGATTCCCTCAGGTCTGTGGTGGGGACGTTCTTATGCGGCCCTGTGGCTCTGGCAAAAGTCTTGGCGAAGAAATGTGCCAAATACTCAGACGTGGATCCTCGCAAGACCAAATTTTACTTCAACAAGGAGAACTTCTGAGAACAGGAACAAAAAGCTGCATTTTTAATCATGAAGGACACTGGGGAAAACTGATGACGCCAGAGCTGCCTGGCAGCCTGCTGGATGTTTTGACCCTTTACTGCACAGCTCCTCTGATGAAGAAGCAGGGAGGGCATGTTGCCGTTTTATCAGCACTCAGGGACTGACTTTCTCTTTTCACATCTTTTAACATGAAGACAATGAATCATCTTGGCCTCGTGAGCCACAATGTTTGTACTCACTGATTGATTTGTTTTAAGCTGCAGAGTTCCTCGTGGTTTGAGACTTGAGATATATTATTACTCTTACTGAAACATCAGGACTTTGAGGGGGTTTTTTTCCCAGAGACTGCAACTAACAATTATTTTCATTATCAATTAATCTGTCTATTTTCTTAATCAATCATTTAGTTGTTTAGTCTCTAAAATGGTGAAAAATCATTGTTTCCAAAAGTCCAAGATGACAAACTCAAATGATTAAAGAAACCAGGAAACACATTTGAGAAGCTGGAATCAGAAGTTTTCTTAGTAAATGACTCAAACAATTAATGAATTATCAAAATAGTTGGCAATATGTTGCAATTGATTAATTGAGCACAGGTTACATCATATAAAGAAATGTCTATTTGGCAATTACTGTAATACTTCACAGCATTTATAAGCGTATACTTCCCCCTCAAGACAGAATGTGTCTGTAATCAAACACAATATAGAAGACTATTGTTTTTGAACTGATGAATTAATGCCAAAAATTACTTACAAATTTACATAATGTGAAACATTCAGGTATTGTTATGTTAACTGTATTTGTCATGTTTAACTGGTAAAGAAGTTTCAGTGTTAAACTCGCTTGTATTTCCTTGTCAGAATCAGATAAGTAAAGCCAGAGTTTGTGGTTAATCATCCTCTGAAGATGTGTGAGGGCGGACATACTGTATGTGACTTTTCTAATTAAATCACATTGTGCTGACAACAACACCCTTTCTTGTAAACAATTACAAACTTATTTTAAATAAATAATTTTTAAAAAGGTAGTCAATATCTTTTTTTTTGTGTTTTATTGACAAAACAATATTGAGACCGTTTCTCTGAAGGAAAATGATAATGAACTTTGTATCTTCTCAGCATTCGTCATCATCATCCTTGTCCTTGTAAAACGTCTTGCTTGTTTATGAACCTACAAGCACCAACAAAAAACAGATAATATGAAAAAAACAAAACAAACAAAAAAAACCTATACAATATTCCAAACTATGGCAACGTCTTCAGGCAGACCGTGAAACCTGAAAAACAAAAAATAAGGAAGAGAAACAGAATCATGTGTCAGGAATGACAATGCACTAATTCATGGAAATCTGAGCGACAAAAGAAACGGCATCTCTGCCTACCTGAAACCTTCAAGTGTTTCCTCAGTCAGATCGTCAGGGTGCGCCTCCTGCAGTCTTCTGAATCTGCTCTTTGAGGATGAGGATGCTCTGTCGCTGCTCTGGTGGCAACATGGCAATCTGTTCTGGGGTCAGCTGTAGGACTTGCATGATCAGGGCAGCCTACAGAGGGACAAAAATATCCTTAGATTTACAAAAAAAATGGTGAAATAATCGCCACTGTTGGTGAAAGAAAGCACTTCCTTTATTGTGTTAAAACGTCACCTGCTAGTGTTTTACCCGTTACTGTAATCCTGCCCCCCCCCTCTTCTGGTGTTACACACTCAGGCTAACTTTTAACCGGTGAATGAGGAAGAAAAAGGAATTTGCATCTTTTTCAGGGCCACTTCAACAAGCTGCTGATGGACTACAGCTACTCTGTATTTAATCCTAATGTATCCCATCTATTGATAAACGTCTGTTACTTTTGTGATAAATCATCATTAATATTGAATTAGTTAGTTAGTAGTAAAATTAATCATGTGTCTTTCAACAAGTGGTAGACACAAAATCTTTAGAGATGATTATGAAGGCCATTAAAAAGTGACTCTCTAGTGACACCCACCTTCTCCTGGTCCTGTGTGGAAACCTGGCTCTGCCCCGGGCTGAAGCCTCCTCCTGATGGAGGAACACCAGATATACCAGGACCCTGCAGAACAAACACACCTGTTAGTTTTAGATGTTTATCAGGAGTGTAATGATTACCCAGTCTGAACAGAAAACATTCTTTTGAGTCTCTTTTTTTTCAAATCGCACATGACTAACAATGTTTTCTTATGTATTTTTTTATTAATTAATTATCATACAAAGATTTGGATATTTTAGAAGAAGCCACATTGATTTTAGATGATGTGTTCTTATTTCTACAGGCACCTGTGTGAAAGGAAGATACATCATTAAATTCATATATAATAGAGCAGCTATCTTCTCTTCTGGTCAGGTTGACCTCTTTTTCATTGGAACTAAGCGGTGCTAAAGTAAACGATCTTATGGCAAAGTTTCTGTTTTGTCTCTGCCCAAGGCTGTCTGGAGTTCAACTGAACAGGGAGGCAATATTCCTTCAGACTTTTGGGTAGCATGCACAGTGTCAAGATCAAACTTAGATTGAGGTGTCTCCTTAAATCGATTGAGTGTCAATAAATCTTTTTGCATAACACATCCAAGTCTCCTGACATTCTGAACGAACCAGCTCAAGGTTTCCACATCAACTCGTACGCTCATAATTTAACAGAAGGACTTGGAGAGGTTTAGTGACAAAAACTAAATCTTGATACATACAGTTAACAATAAATACAAAGCTAGCCAAACACTAAAGCAGAAGAAGTCATCAGTTACCGGTCTCGCAGGTGGAGGAGCATTTGGAGCCATGCCGTGGGGAACGGGGCCTTGCATGCCTCCAGACATTGGAACCCTCTGGGTGGTCACTGGACCACGAGCATCCATCGCTCTGGGGTCACGGCCTGCAAAGAGACACAAAACCACACTGACCATTTACATCAATGATTCATGAGTGTACATAGCATAAAAAAGGAATTTTGTGTTTGAAGTTAAAATCTTAAGTTTACATAAAACATTAACATGTAAAAAATGTTTTTTTAGAAGTTTTTATAAGCATACAGTGTATACAGAAAGTATTCACAATGTTTTAATCCATTTTGAAATAAAGTTGTAACATAACGAAATGTAGAAAAAGGGAAGCGCTGTGAATACTTCCTGTATACACTGAAACTACAGTTGCGTCTCAAGGAAAAAGAATTGTGACGTCAAACACAACTGTTCTTATTAACTAAATACAACAAAAGAGCTTTGTTTACAGGTATTTGGTTTGTGTGCCAGCTGGCACTGACACTCCTTTATAAACAATATATGTCAGCTACATGAAATTAATTTAAACCACAACAGACAATTCTCAAACTATAAAGCTTCATCAGTGCAGCTACCTCTGGTTTCCATCGGGGGTCCCCGTGGCTCCATCATTGGAGGACCTCTGGGGTCCCCCATCATGTTCCGCGGTTCACCAATGGGTGGGCCTCTCATGTCCATCGGAGGGCCTCTCATATCCGGAGGGGGTCCAGATGCCATTTGGCCCATATGTACAGGGGGAGCTTGGTGCGGCGGAGGAGCCCCCATGTACCCTCGGCTAAACGTTCAGACACAAATTAACACAAAATGAAAGTACATTAGACATGGTGTGAAAGTTGTGATCGATGGCTTAAATTAGCACTTCTCCACACACACATACAACATGTACAGTTTTTAGGAGAATGTGAGATGACTCAAAGTCTTACTTTGGGTCTATGACCTCTCCGGTGACAGACAGCAAAGTTCCTCCTCTGGGATCATTGGGACCATCTCCGAGTAGGCCTCTGGGGGGGATACCACCCGGTCCTAAAAGGATTCAACAAACATATTAAACCACAACTTTTTTCCACTCACTGACCAGAAAATGCATCATTACTCATCCATTAAGAAAAGGCTGTAACCCTGAAAAGACAGGGACATTCCAGGTAAGGGAAGGGTGTATTGTAAAAAAAACAAACATCTATGAAAATGATGAGGGTTTGCCCAGAATAGATATCTTAGGAACAAATCAAGGGTTGTGTGGGTTTGGTAAAGCACACAATAAAGTACGAAATAAACGTAAGCACAGCAAACTGCCACAGCCTGGTGTTACAACACACAGGGAGATGACAAGATAAATGACAAGATGGCTGCGAGAGCACAAGAAGAACTACACACACAAGGACTGAGATCAGGGGAAAATGCAGGAGGAAAAGAGAAAACTCTCGTCCTGCACTAAAGTCACATGGCAGGTTCAAAACAGCTGAAAAATCATGGAAAACTCTTATAAATATACAAAGATCTGACTTTGAGAATGTTTTAACTAATGTTTTGGCCATGATTTCATCGTGACAGCAAACATGCCCCTTTAATTACGTAATTGGAGTGAACAATGAATGTCACAGACTGAAACTAAACAGTGAACTGAAAGGCACAATAATAAAGTTCAATAAGGCAGACTCGGACCTGTGTGTGTAATAATAAAGCTCCATCATGTAATGGGTCGAGTGTGTCACTTCCAGACAGCTTCGCACTACATTATGACTGATGCCAGACTGTGATGTTTGACCCTCACTGTACAGAGTTTGACTCTAAAAGGCTGTTTTCAAATTATTGTGCTGAAGGTTCAAAGTTTCTCTGTGCTCACAGAGTTGAAGACGTGAACCTGAGAGCACGATCTGAGACATCAACTAGTTTGGGAGCCAATAAGTATGCAAATTATATAAGAATGAAACCTCTAGTGCACAAACTTGTGATCAGTAGTTAAACTTTTGAAATGAAAAATATTTGAATATTCATAAATTCTGGATTTCTATTCTATTTTATACTTTTGTATATGTGCAAGATGTCTGTAGGGGATCTTTAATTGAAACCAAAGTAATATAAATGTGGTAATAAAAGTAATAAAAGCATCTTGTAGCATCTTATTTAGCTTTGAATTAATTCAAGTAAAAAAAACCGTCTTATTTTTTTTTTGGTTTGCTTGTACTCTAGATAGATAACCCTAATGTATCAGGATTAAATAATAAAACTCATTCACCAATTTAATAAATTTGAAAGTTACATATTATATATAAATCATGTGCTTAGTAAACCATGAAGTCTATAAGTTTACTGTTATGGAGAAGTGACCAGTCACGCGTTGCTGACTGACCTAAATTAATGCCATGGCAACAGCACCATGGCTTAAAATACTACTTCCACAAACTCTGCAAAGGTGATAATAACAACACAATATCATCACAAAACAGTCTGTGGTTGACTTTTTGTTGTTTAGGAAGTCATTTTTACTTCTACAGGACCAGGACTGGTACCCACTACCCAACTCTCAACCTGTACTGATCATGTGACATGAAATCAGGATCAGACCTGCACATGCACACCTGGTAGAAAAAGGGTCAGGATGCTTAACTAGTCGCCACAGAGTAGAAAACCTGTGCTGAACTCATCTTAAGTGCTCTTTGTACTGAAGAGCCACGAGGCTGTACAGTGTGATCCGACTAGATAAGTGCTGAAGGCAGGAAGCTCAACCAGCCTGACCTGGACTGGACTGGACTGTCACTGAATTTTTTCTTAAATTGGTCAACCAGATTCTCAACTAATACTTGTCACCAGGTCCTTACACAAATGCAAACTGTTCTGACTATATTAGTGCCCAAATATCAGACAGGCCAACATTATAATGTATAATTCTTTCGATATTTGCAAGTTCACAATTTTCTTTCTCAACATCATTGTTGTACACTTCATATACAGCATTATGAGTCAACTACTTTTTATAACAGTACTACTCTTTTGTTGTTTTTTTGGTAACACATACTCCAAGTATGCAAAGTCAGTAGCGAAGAGTAGTATTGTTATATATATATTTTTTGCTGTATCACAATACTATGTTAACGTGTCAGTGTTCAGAGATCATCTTCCTGGTTTTAAAAAAAACAACAAAACAAAACAAAAAACAAAGAACTTTTACCGGTATTACCAGTAACTACGACTAATGGCTAAAAGTGTAAAAGCAGATTATAGCAGGCATGCAGTCTAAAACAATGAAGCTAAGGCTAAAAGATTGGACTGTATATTTGAAGAGTGGCCACTCTGTAACAGTCCTATGACCCGACAGGAGAACTGAGGGAGGACAGCGATACCTTGAGGCCGCTCGATAGCAGCTTGGCCAGACGATCCTGTGGGAGAATGCTGAAGGTTTCCTGAGCCAGCATTTAAGTGGAAAGAACAGGAGACACAAGACTCAAGAGAGCAAAGCAGCATATTGAGAGCATTTTGAAGCGTGCTCATGACATCACTGCATGCATGCACAGAAACAAAAGGATGTGAAGGGATTCAAATCAATATGATCAAACCTTTAGATGCCTAATGTTAGCAAATATGTTGCATGATAGATTAAAAACTGTTCCTGTACTCGAGCTGATTATTATATATCTCAAAAAAGTACCTCCAATCACATGGCTCTGATGACACCTAGCGATACTAGTGAGACATGACATGTGCAAAAGCCTGCTCATAAAATGAGGTAAAGGTATTAATTCTAATTAATAAATTATTTTTGGGGCATTTTATTTAAATCATTGGGAATAAATGCAAGGCAGTTGTGGTTGTAGTAAAAAAAAATAGTCCAATGTTACACACACTCAATCTGCTGTGATATCAACTATAAAGAACAGCAGCTTAAATCAGCGCATGACCTGGTCCTGATAAAAATACATAATATAGGTTTGGTTGCACCTGCTTCACAAGCAATGAGGAGGACGGTTGCCTTCAGCGACACATGACCGTAACAAACAGAGTTTTTAAATTAATCAATAACAGCTACAAATATACAAATAAATGGTTTTTCATTAGCCAGATGTATTTGGCTGTCATCAGCCATCGCATGAATGGGAAACTTTGCATTATTAAATGCTTTGATTGGTTTTGATATTTTTGATACTATAGAACTCGTATGTAAAACATAATCTTTAAACCTATAACCCTTAAAATATTTGCATATTTTATCAGTGAACTTTATGGTAAATTACAACAAAGACAAATACAACCAGACAGAACTATGAAACGACAGCTGTGTTGAATCAACTAAGCAGAAATTAATGTGCCAGTTTGGGGGAAAAACAAACAGCAGGAAACATACAGGATTACAAAGACAGATGATTTTGGTTACAGAAGTTGTCGCTATGAGGAGTGTTTTATTTGGCCAACTTAACACTGGAATAAATAATAAATCAGTCTGATGTTTACCTGGAGGTCCGACTGGTCCCGGTGCAGGTCCTGGTCCGGGACCTGGTCCTGGTCCAGCCATAGGTCCAGGGACAACGCCCATGTTAGGGGGCTGCATCATTTGAGGGGCTCCATTGACGTGCATTCCAGGCTGGTGACAAGACAAAAAAAAAAAAAAACAGAAACAAAATATTTAACCAAAATTTCTTTTTTACTGAATTCATCTAATTTATTATCAATTGTGATATAAAGGCACCTTACACCATTTAATCCTTCTTATTTTGTGGGTACATTATGGTAAGGTGTTAAGGTATTTCAGTAACCTTTGATCTCTAACAGATTTTAGTTATTAAATGTATAATGTGTGAGTTTCATTTATTTTTTCACACATCTACTGAATGTTCTTCTTACCACAGTCTGCGGCTGAGAGACTGGTACACTGGGCTGTACAGGAGGTGGATTGACTGGCGGTGGTCCCCCGCCCTGTCCGCTGGGAACCAGTGGCTGGACCGCAGTTTGCCGATGGAGCATTTTCTGTATATGGAAGATATAGAATATTATCTCTTAGATATTTGTATTGGTTCAAAAGGTGGAGGACAAATTAGACAAATGGCAAGGTTGAACTTTTTTATTTTGTTTCAAATAAACATAAGTTATAAAGAAATGTCTTCATCCTCAATTCAGCATCTCTCACCAAAGCTATCTCGGGGTCAACAATCCGCATGACCACTTGGGCCTGTAGCAGAGCATAGGCCAGCTGAGGGTTCTGCAGCAGCATGTTCCTCGCCTCCTGGGGACTGTTCTGCACACACAGCTGGAGAGAGAGAAACGTAATTTTCACCAAACAGAATCTTTCTAGACTGTATGAAAAATGACAGTTCAGCAGAGCAGAAAATAAAACTTTGGACCTGTTTGTTATACATAATAATATCATCATTTCACAAAGAGCTTAGTTTACTTTAACTTCCTGACAAGTTGCACATATCTTTACTACGCACATATGATTCAGATACATGTCTGTAACCAACCACAGTGGTGGCATCAGCAGAAAGTTTAGGCAAAGATGTGCCATTGGTATCCGTAGTATAAGGCTCTGAGCCCAAACAGTCACATGCTGATGAGCACATGGAGCTGTCCCACTGACACAAGATTTGGCGGAACAAAACGCTTTTCAAGTCATGGGGGAAAAAGTGTCTGCAGTGTGTGTGTGTCTTTCTAAGAGCTTAATGAAATAGACTGCCAGCTGTGCAAAGATAAGGCTTCTCTGGCAGAGCTGAGACTGAACAGCACAGCCCTGAGTAATGACAGGGAGAAGCTGTCAAGCTGTAGGTGACTCAAACTGAGAAATCACAGTAAGTATTATAAGATAAGAACATGTCCTGTTGTTGGAAACTATAATAATCATAGTATTGAGAATCTGATATTTTAAAACTCTGCAACATTCAGTATGTTCATCAATCAGAGTCCTAATTTTACTCTGGCTGCCTTAAATTGTAGTGGTAGATGTCGGCTGTCAAAATATTAAAAAGCTGTGATTTCTCAAGGCACACCACCATATCCTATGCTGTATTTTGGAGAGACTATTATCTTTTATGCAAAGATATGTGCGCAAATTTTAATTTCCTATGAAGTCATTCTCAGGATGGTTCAGAGGGATTGTTTTCACTTCTGATGATAAAAAGCACACCCTGATTTACAAAGTTAAAACTGTTTTATGAAAATGGTTAAAACAAAACAGGGGGTGAATAGACCCACCTTCATCTGTTTCATGAGTTCAAACATCTGCTCTGGAGGCAGACTGGCCACAGCTCTGCTGATGGACTCGGGGGCCTCCTCTGGCTGGACATTATCCCCATAGGGAGACTCAATAATAGGGGCTCCTGTTCCCAAGCCTGTGCAAGACATAAACAAACAATATTGAACCAACAGCTCTCAAACATATCCACCACCAAAATCTGAAAGAATATACATGGAGCTTTTACACTTACTTTTAAGCTCTTCCTTGTTTTTCTCACTCGCTGCGTTGTCAACTCGGAGAGCCCTGCCACTGAACTCCCTGCCGTTCAGGTTCCTCATGGCACTGAGAGCCGTCTCCTGGTCCTGATACTCACAGAAGCCATAACCCTTTGGTTTCCCTGTCTCCCTGTCATATACTAACCTGAACACCACAAGAAACCATCATGACACACAGTCCACATTTTAAGAGATGGTGAAATCCCATATCAAACCAAGAAAAAATAAGTTTGTATTGTTCAGTTGACCTGTTTTTTTTTATTACAGCATTGGTGTTTTTATAGCTTACAGCCTTATTGTTATAGCAACAAACACGAGGCTGGCTAACTTAGCGGATGAATGGTTTCACTCACCTGAAGCTGACAACAAGTCCCACTTCAGAGAAGATGTCTTTCAGCTGTTCTTCTGTGGCTTCATACGGAATGTTTCCCACTAAAGTAATAATAACAATAATGCATCATATGATATTAAAACAGTTATACAGAGTATCCTTAATGCTTTTGTTTTCTCGTTGTCCAGCTAAACGTGTTAAGGTTGTTTACCCTCGTTGACTTGCTAACAGCAACATTAGCCGGCTATGCGCGTTAGCAAGCTTCCTAGCATTAACCGTTAGTTTATGGATATGTGTACACTACAGGCTAAATCTACAAGTGAAGAACTCACCAAACACGGATCTCAATGACCGATCAACGGCTGGGTCTCTACTGGCGGCGGCAGCAGCCGCGGCCGCAGCAGCAGCGGCAGCGAGGTTCGCCATTTTGGGGACAGATTAAATGTGGCACAAGGAAATCAGGATGAGACCATCCGCTTGCGGGAAAAGGTAGGCCACATTCAAATACCAACGGAGGGACCTTTCCTAACCTCATGACAGTTTACTCCATTCGGTTCCTACGGGGGTTTTATTTCTTTATAATTAAGCGAAAAAAGGATCATTTGACAGCGGGTTGATGTGAAAACAGGGTCAAAGAGGTCAGTTGGTTAGAAATAGATGGCGCTGTTGTCCGCGGTTACATTAGCTCGGTTAAATGTTTCTTTTAGTACCGTGGCAGATAAAACTGAAACGTTATTAACTAGTATTTTCTCAGTTAAAAGTAAATCCAGTCAGTAAAAGCGAGAGATGTGCTCCGCAAGATCACCATTTCATACAACAAAAAGATTTGGTGAGTTGTTCTTTGAGAATAAGCAAGCTAACTTTAAGCTTTTAATTGCATGTTAGCTAATGTTAAGATAAAATGTAGCTGTTGGGAATGGTCCGCCAACACCTGTAAAGCCCAATGAAACAAGACAGGTGGAGAGGAGATGGTTAATAACAAAGTTATTGATTTGGTACGTGGTTGAATCAGTTCAAACAATGTCTAGTAGTAAAGTAATGAGGTATGAGGCTGGCTTGTGGTACAATGTTAACAATGACAAATCACTTCACTGAAACATAAGGACTGTGAGGAAAAGCGAACATCTAATGTGCAATTTGAACTCTTCATCACACTATTTAAAATGATGGATAAGGCCTTGATCTTTTAAAATTACAAAAACCCTATTGAAATTCCAGTTGTAATCGTGGCTATCATATTGAATTTTACAACAAACTTAAGCACGCGGCTATATGACTATCTGTCAACCATCACCACCATGTGATTTTGTTTAACCTTTTATTGGTAATAACAGGTTATATCACTAACAACAACTTTAAACACTTTAGTTATGCTTCCAGTGTTTACGTTGCTTGTCTATCTCTATATCCAAATAGCATACTGGCGATATTTACAATAGTTGATTTGTTGGTTTGTCTTGTTTATCTTTGTCATCTGTGGTTGTTGTTTTTTTCATAGATCTGTGTCAACAAATTGCTTAGTTGAGTCTACAAACTATTATTTGCCGTGAGATTATGTTCTTAAGCATCTCAAATCATTTTTTTTGCTAAGGCCATTTTGGTTAATTGTCTATTATGTTTTTATAAAGTTGGTAGATACTGCAGGCCTTGGGCAAAGAAACAAAGGATCAGATTTTGGGGGTGAAGATATGAACATAACAGAAAGTGAAAATCTAAATGCTGGGGGTATGCTTACAAAATCAGAAAGTCAATATACCTTAATATTTAAGTGATATATTAAATGATAGATAAGGGCATAACAGCAGTCAGAGGCTGCCTTTCAGTCTGCGCATGGTAAAGTCTGGAGCACATTTTAGGATACCACCGTCAACGTCACAGATGACATAAATGGATTCACTGAGTCTGTGTTGGATTTAATATTGGAAAACAACAGAAGCAACTGTACCCAAAAGTACATATGATTCATCCCAGAACCAGAAACCATGGATTACCAGAACCATTCGGGATGCCATAAACACACACACTGCAGCCTACAACAGTCAGATAACAATGCAAAGGCCAACTTGGAGGAGTTAGAGGACCTGACCTGCTGGTGTCTCCTGAACATCAGCAAGACTAAGCTGATAGTGGACTTTGAGAAGAAACAAAAGGAACTAAGGCTGAAACGATTCATCAAGGGACTTGGGTAACTCGATTACTAAAAATAATTTTTAGTAATCGAGTATGTGTGTGTGTGTGTAATGAAGAAGATGTAATTTGATGGCCCAGATTGCAAAATGGAGGAAGAGAGAGAAAACAGCAAGGAGCGACGAGAAGAGACAGGCTAGATAAAAAAACAAAAACCTGACCTGGCCGCTACATACTGACTTAGTTGTAGGAAAGGCATTCTGGGTATCCTCTCAAATACTGAGCGATTTCTACTCCTGCACCATCAATAACATCGCTGCCTGGTACGGGATCAGCACTGAACAGGACCACAGCTGCTGCAAATTGAAGGAATTGACAGGATTACATTTCACTGTGATTGTATCTTTATAATTACATGTGACAAATAAAATTTGATTCATTGACGTGATTGATCAAAGTTTGTGCTCTCTGAATACTTTACCTTTAACTAGTATAGCTATAGGTTTCTGTGGAATCACCAATCACATACAGTACAGGAATATGTATTAAGAACAGGTCATAGAACCAATAGTAAAATGACCCCATCCTCGATATAACCTCGCCAAAACCACCAAACGATATCATTATTGTTAACTCCTACAAATGGGTGACAAATTAAGGGAAACAACATTAAATGTCTTAGAAAGGTGTTGGGCCTCCACGGGCCTCCAGAACAACATCAGCGCTGAGCTTTAAAGTTAATTCTTGACTTTGGAAATAGCAGTTAGATGGAAAAAAGGTCCACTTACTTGGTTCTTCAACGCTCCTTTGCATTGTCCAAGTCTTTTGAACTCTACCAGAGAGAAACAACAAACAACATTCTTCTGTGAGATATTCCCTCTTTTTTCACGTTTTGATGACGCATGTTGTTCCAAAGGTGTTTAATAGATTTGAGATCAGGTGACCATGTGTGCAGTCATTAAACCAGTCACTGACCTCTCCTGCCCTCTAAGGAGGCATGTGTGTTTGCTCTGTTACTTCACTCATTTTTTCAGTGTTTATCCTTTTTAAATAGTCACCGTCTTGTAACAGTTTCATGAATAAATTTACGTTTTGTATAGTAAAATCATGTCCGATATTTTTAATGTAGAAAATATACAGGTAGGACAGGTAAGTTGTTATAATAAGATGCTAGTAAAGCCTGAATGCATAATAGCTGTAATACACAGTGTGATGTATTCTTCCCTATGACAGAAACCCTGAGAAGTATAATTTCATCTGGAGTACAATAATGTTTTCCCTTTAACCCGGGTCGTTGAGTGTAGCAGATCACGTTGCACGTTGTTAATGTAATTGTGAAAATTAGTATTGATTTACAGGTTACGAAAATTTCTGGTTCCACTGGGGCTCGAACCCAGGACCTTCTGCGTGTAAAGCAGACGTGATAACCGCTACACTATGGAACCAGCTGATCAACTCAAGTGAAGTGAACGATTCATATAGACGGTCTTACCATGAGATAGCACGACGGTGGTCCGCTGATATTCACAGCGCCCTTTAGCGAGCGAGTCGAGCCTCTCGGGGCTTTTTGTTTTTGTGGCGGATCTCTCGGCTCCATATCGGACATCTAGCTGATGTTAGTTCCGCCAGCTGTGAGCTGAAATAATCACGTCGAGGCCACCGCGTTTGTCCGTGTTTTCCAGCCGGTCGCCTGCACACACGGAAACGGTCGTGTTGAGGATTTACGTTTGTGGTTTAAAAAGCTGGCTTGGCTTATCCACCCAGTATGAACCAAGTGTGTACATTTTCAACCTTGTTATTTCAACAATAAAAACTCCCGGTAACACGTCGTTACTGTGAAATACTGTCTGATATCCCAACAGGCTACTTACTGTAAGTATGACAGTACTCAGAACAAAGCCCATATAAGAAATTACACATTTGAATTCATTTTACAGTTTTTTTTAACCACGTTTTCAAATGGCCCTTGTTAACATACATAATGCTGTACAAACAGTGACTGTGTACACAGTATGGTGCTGTTTAATCCGCTAAAGTAATGTATCAGAGTTGCAACTAACAATCATTTTCATTATCGGTTAATCTGTTGGTTACTTGATCGATTCATTGATAAATCTTTCAGTATAAAAATGTCACAAAATGATCAAAATCTTCAATACATCTTCCCAATGCCCGAGGTGTTTTTTCTTAGCAAGTCAAAAATGTCAAAGATGTTACAGTTGTACAAAATGTAAAAATGATTCAAAGTGATTATCAATTAATTTTCTTTAGATCAACTTATTGATTAATTAACTAATTGTTGCAGCTCTATGTATGTTTAATGTTTTACAATTGATGCAAAGTTTAAACATTTACACTGGTTGTATGCGACATTTAGTCAAACAATTGTTGAGGACATAAATGTGACTTTAGTCTTGAATTTCTTGAATCTGTTTCCAGAGTTGACCAACAGCTGCTAGATTCCTTTACCAGTTAAAACTGTTTTCTGACCTGCAGGTAGCCGCTTGTCACTCCTTTAAACACAAGGTACTGGTTAAACTCCCTGTACAGATTGTAAAGCCCTCTGAGACAAATGTATTTTGTGATTTTGGGCTATATAAATAAAATTTGATTTGATTTGAAATTTGAAGGTAGCTAGTTTGTGGAATAAAGTCAAAAAAGTGAAAATAACTTGATCCATATGTTAATTATGAGCACTATTTTTTCATACCATTATTTTCGAACTGCTGCATCATGTATGTGATGAAAAGGCGCGCTCCTGCACTGGGAATCAGTTATATCTGCAAGTGTTTCTTCCATACTCTCTGCATCAAATGCAAATGCTTCTTTTAAGGGTTCAAAACTGAATTTCTAAGCTTCACAGTCACGATTCTCCTGCTGAATTGACTTTGAGATGTTCAGGCTGTGTGTGTGTATCCTCCGCCCGTTCACTAAAGTTGTGGGATGTGAGTGTTACTGACTGATGCTCATTTTAAAGCTCCTCAATCAAGCGACTTTCCATCTCCTTCAAAATGTCCTTCCCTCATTATTTTTTGCTTGTGTGAGGTTTCTTTGAAACTTGTGTGGCAAACAATATATGTGCTTTACACCAAATAATGTTTTGATTTCTCTCCTGTCTTGAAATTGTCTGTCTTGGGTGTCATTCTTCCATTTTTATCCAGTTTGACAAGCTCTCTGGTGCCAATGAGGGAAGGGCAGTAAGGCTGTGTTGAAAAAATGTAGGAATGACAGCTGCATCTGTTTATCATGTGGGGGTACAATAGCACACCTTGAGAGGCAGCCAGAGCTTGTATTCTCATTGATCCTGGCTACAACACAGCGGGCCAGAATTAACAGACAAGGCAGATTCATATGTAGGCTGGATCAAAATTCAAGACATGCCAGATCTATTCCACAGACTCTGAATTTGACTGACATGCAATAATATGTATACGTGATGCTAGAAAGCAATTGTAAAGATTTACAGGGGTTTGGAGAGATGAATTGTTTGGAGACATTTTAGCCTTTTGTTTTTACAGTGGATATAGAGGTGAGAGAGAGAGAGGGTGACGTGTAACAAAGGCTGCATTGGTGTATTTTATACATTGATGTATTTATAGGAAGAAATATGGCTTAGCTGTTATTCTCAGTATGTTTATACATGTTATGTGTAATAGTAAAAAAAATTTTTTACAAAGTTATTTCTTACAATTTCATTCTAACATGAAATATAACATCTTGTAAATCTCAGTCAGTCAAACTCAGATGATTGTAGAGGTGTCGTTTGAAGTTTTCCCGATAACAAAGTTTACATTCAGTGTTTCTCACCACATATTGTGTATCTTTGAGGTGTAGAAAGCATTTCCTTCCTCCAACATCTTGCAAAGCTGGATCAAAATATATTTTAAATCATGCTTTGTTTACATCCATGTGTGTCCGCTTCTTGTGCCTTGCCGTTGTTAGCTCATTGCTACACATGTTTGGTGCGTTATCATCGCCTAATGTCAATCGGTATGAAACCAGTGGCAGGATGTTTGCACTGCTTTCATGTGTCCATGTCCATGTGTCTTTATGTATGTTCACAGTTAAAACAAAATGGGGAACCTTGTGTAAAAACACTGCTCTATAGTCCTACTAGTGGTCAAAAATTCACAGGGTACCTTTAAGTATTTTATTTTTGACAAAAGCTGTGGTCACTTTTTTTTTAATTAAAAGTGAATGTAGTAACAGTCTGCATGATACATTTTGAGGTTACATCTATAGACAAGCACAGTGAATTATGATTTTTGTTATTACAAACCTGACACTATAGGATCATGTTCAGATTTGTCCGTATTCTAGTCATAAACATTTGACATATTTAATTTTAGTCATGGCTGCTCAGCGTGGTCTCAGTCAAGGGTTAAGAGATTCATCCTCCACCACTGTCTGAGGTAACCTGCCTCGTTTGGTGCTCTTGAAAAAATTCGTCAATGTGTAAATTGGGGCTACAGTTGGTGTGTACTGTGGAGTGTGATCCCAGTTAAACATGCCACACAATTTGCTGTTACACGCCTGTGGCCTGTGGTGGTTTTGATAGCCTTCTTCTTGCACACACTTGTGGTTCCAATAACTCTGTAGACACTGTGCAGAAGTTTGTCTGCAGAGCCTCGGTGGACTCAGACGACACTGTGAATGCATGTCAATCCTATCAGTAGTGGCATCTTTCCACCTGACTGGCCATCTTACTCTTACTGTCTCATCTTCACCTGCCTTTCTGTTTGTCTGCGGCACAACATCTGGCATAAAGAGCCAGTTCACATGAATTACAGAAAAACATTTTATTGCTCAGTATTATTATTATTTCTGTCCATAAGTGTAATTTCATTTTTATGTGCCGATGTGCTCACCACCCCCCTCCCTCCACAGAAAATTCTGACCCCGCCCCAGTTCAACAGGGACAAATGCAGTTTAATTTGTGCTGCTTGAAACTTCGAAAATTTACATTTTAAAAACTCAGCAGTAATGTTCCAGTTATTTGAGATAATCCACAGACCTCACTGTCAATACTTTCCATATGAGTATGGGTTTTTTCAGCAAAGGATACAGAGGTTTCACTGAAAACTGCTCACAGTGAGGTTTGCAGTTTATCCAGAGTAACCAGGGTATTGTTTCAAGAAAGAAATGTTGCTGTTGAGTTTTTTAATTGTATGAATTCCACTGGTGCTGAGGCATCAACAGAAGACTCACAGTCAGATAGGCCTGGGTATACACACACAGCTACACACCACAAGGAGTAAATGTGTACTGGGAGAGCTGCAACGATTAGTCAATTAATCAGTTAATTGATGAATTGTCATTTATCAAGTCATGTTTAACAAGAACATTTCCACCTTTTTAATGTGAATATTTTCTGGTTTCTTTAGTCCTCTGTGATAGAAAACTGAATATCTTTAGGTTGTGCACTACAAGACAAGACATCTAAGGATGTCACATTGGGCTGTGAGAAACAGTGATCAACGTTATGACAATTTATGGACAAACAACTAAGTTGAGGTTGAATTACAACAGCTACACATGCTGCACAATGTTTAGAATTACCACTGTACCATTGTACACTGAGACATGGCCTTACATCTCACACCTTCTAGGTCTAGTCTCAAAATCCCACTAGTTAAGTTTTGCACCATAGGAGGTTTGTACCATGGTAAACCTGGGCCTTCAACTCACTATCAGTAGCCAGTAACAGTAGCCCTGATTTGTTCACAGACTTAAGCTACTTTAACAAGCTTCTAATAGATGCCCTGACCTCAAGTGTCAGGTCCAGGTATCTATGACACACAGAAAATTGAATGTCAATAAGTAATAAATTGTTTGAATTGTTGAATATTTGCATGTTATTATTGCAGTAAACTAAATGTCTTTGGGTCAATTTGAAGATGTCATCTTGGCCTCTGGGGGATTGTGGTTTCTCACAAATTTGTGAGCAAATGATTAATCAAGAAAATAATCATCAGTTACAGCTCGTGTGTAATTTAAAACAAATGATTAAAGAAACAATCTTCCCCTTCTTCATCACCAAACAAAACTAGATATTGCCAGCTATTATATATGCACATTTATCTCACTGATGATTATGAGATTTGTTTATGCTCCAGTGTCATGCCCATCCTCTATTTATACTTCAAGATTGTTGCATTTGTCTTGACTCATTTTTCTGTGTTATGTTGCCAAGAGAACAAAGAACAGGCATTTTTTACAGAACACATTTCGACATGTCACAGTAAGAGAAGCACAGGTTTAAATAATCAAATTAATGATGGCTGAATTGCATTTAGCTGCTTCATTATCAGGGTGCTGATATCGTGCATGTTGGCTCACTGTGGCTTACTGAACTGCTTTTTCAACTATGACAAGCCACAAAAAGGCATATAGCTCCATTTAAACAACTTTTCAGTTTTCTTATCATTAACTATTTGCATTTAAAGGTAGAATTTCAGCTATTACAGACATTCTCTAATGGATGTCATGTCTATAGGTCATCTGTATATGATTTGGTTGTGTCAGGTGTTTTTTTTTTAACATTGAAGGATTATGACACAATCCATCCCCCTAATATCTAGCAGACCCACCTTGCCACTTTTGATAAGTTTGTGTTAATTTCAGTGACATTTTGCAGGTTAACATTGACTCTGGTTAAACTACACATGAACTTTTCACATGTGTTTACACAGGAAATGAAGAGAGATTGTCTAACACCTGCCGAAAGCTTCTGTCACAGCACATCCACACTGGCCCCCACCCCACAAACACTATAACAAAACACACCATGCAATATATAATGTGACTAGACTTGAAGACATTCTTTGCCAAAATGTATTTTCCACTGTTTTGAGGTAAAATACGAGGGTGTCTGCCCTACAGGGAATATTTATCTGACTCCAACGAAGTCCTCTGCAATTAAAGATTCAAGCCCACCGAGCACCAGTCTGTTTGTTATTCACCTGTAGGGCTTTACCCGGCGCTAGGACCCAGGGTGCGCGATTTTCATCTCCAGCTGCTGCAGACCGAAAACTGGCAATAAGGGAAGATCGCGAGGACAAGCCAGAATTACATAGTGTATTCATCCTACTTGAAAATCACATCCCCGGCCCCGCACGGAAGCCTCTCGGTAGACAACAATAGCTTGTTGCGCTGTGTGCAGGCTTTGTGGCTGTAGACAGCTCTGGGCGCAAGGTAAGACGGTGCAATACCATGCGATTACTAATAACAAAGGCGTTACGGGCGAGCAGGGGGCATTAAAGGGGGCATTGCACAACGCTATTGAGGGCGAGTAAAACTCTGCCAAACTTTGACCTGGATATGTGTATTTTGTAGTTGTTGGTGTCTTGCAGGAGCCACAGTAGTTGCGGTGATGTCTCGCTGTTATCCCACGGCATTATGTAGGATCGTGTCACATGTAAGCCTATGGAGAGCCAAGTTGTGTGTCGAGATGACATAGCTACATGAGTCTGCTGTCCATGCGTGTCGGCTGTGGATGCAGTCGGCTATCCAACCGCTGACACGGTAACTATATATGAAGTGATGTATTTCAGTGTTAGGCTGATATTTTGACATAATGTGGACGGCGCATCGGGCCATCCATGAACATGGCACAATAAGAACATCACCCTTGACTGTTCCAGTGATCGGCTGCCGTCCTCCCCTCGTTTGTTGTAGAATAATTCATTACTTGTACCAAGATGGAAGACTAATGCGCTTGATTTGTACTCAGCGTTCACCCCCCGCCGCCTTTCCAACCTCGACATTCAATATTGACCAGGTGAACCACGAACTTAGACGGGACATCCTCGTCGCTTTAAACCACACGGCGGCCTAAATAGGGTCGATAATCTGCGATATGACTCACAGATAGATGACCATGTATGCCCACTTTGTAGACGACACATTTCTAAAAGCAGGCCTTCGATATAAACAACGTGCCTTCATCTATGCTATCGCAGTTGTCACGGTGCATGTGCATGGATACCACATCCCCGCTCGAGAGATTTATAATTGCAGGCATAACAAGTTTTTTTTTGTAACCCCACAGCTTCAGACATCCGATGTGGAGCTTGTGAACCAAACTCGTCTATAATTGGTGAAGCCCCGAGCAGCCGGGCACTACCGGGATAGCTCTTGCGCGGTCGTTGAGGTCTCCGGGTTACCCCGGCTCACACACAATGCGATGTGTCAGCTGCCGAGTTTGTGATACTCCTGCTTTATGCCAACACGGTTCTCTGCGACGCCCCCCCTCCTATTTTTTTTTTTTTTTTTTTTGATCGGCGTTTTTGGTTTCCTAATTTCACATTTGGCCATCTGTCAACGATTTGGCTGCTTGCATGCAGCCATTACTGAGCGAATGGCGAAGGGCATGTTAGAAGCTCTCACACACCGATCCGCTCCACAGCGATATAGGAAAGCGGCGAAATAGTTTGAGCTCGCGCTGCTCTCGGCGGATGGACGGGTTCGTTGTCCTGCACCGCCTTTAGTGGTCAGGAACGACACCGATCGTGCATGGTTGTAAACAAACTCTTTCTACTCGCACGACGGTGTCTGCCTCGCTGTGAGTGCACGGTTATTTCCTCACCACCACAAGTGTTGAGAAAAGTAGGAAATTTGTTGGCCTAAAGGAGTGGATACCCTTGTAAAGAGCAGGCCTGCTGCTCGCAGGATCCAGGTAAGACAAGTGGCCTAATTACACCAGAGTAACCTGTGCTGCATAACTACTGTACCAAAATGTGATTATGGGATAAAAGCTACACATTCAGTCACCGTTTATCTTTGGGGGAGAATCAGACAAGTCTAAGCACAGACCTTGTGCTTTATAGACTGATTTGATGTTTCAAACTTTTATCTATTGTGGTCTGTATGTGGCTGGATGTGGCAGATGTGTTGTCATTCACCTCATAACAGAAACTGTGAGTTGTTGGTCCACATGTATTCTCCCCAGCTCATTTGTCTTTGTTTTGCATTATTAGGGACATAGTCACATTTCAGTTAAAGAAAAGGTGAACTTGTGTGTCAGTGTGAACTTGTTCAGAGTGATAAAAAGTTGTCAACAAAAGAGGATTTCATTCTATTACAAATGATGTAAATATGATATAAGCTCCAAGGGAGCTTCGTTTGTGCATCATTGTGTCTGATAGAGCTGTGTGGAGTCTCAATGATTGTTTGTGTATGAATGTATAGAGTTTCCTGCCTTACTTAGACTGGGCAGTTGCTGATTGTTTTCAGCAGATTGAAGAGTATTATCTTCATCAATTTGCCCAGTCTGTCTTAATTTTGAACAAAATTGTCTATTAGAAAAAAGAGGACTAAAGGTTAAATTAATTTAGTCCAAAGTCTTGCCCAAATTGTAGTTTTGCTCTCAAGCCCATTTGTGTGTAGAAAGGCCTTTGCATGAATCCAGTTAAAACCTGACCTAATAACAACAGGAAATGTAATTTTGACACAGTGTACTGCAAGATGTGAATGACAGAGAATTGAGTGAATGGCGTTTTTTGTCTCTGTTAGTATAAATGATCAGTGCTTGTGAGAGCTGACAAAATGTCCTCACGAGTCCTCATAGAACCTCACCTGCTCAATTTATAGAGAAATTGTGAAAACACGCATGTTGGTGTGTAGTCAGTATAACTGAATGATGAAAAAGTTTCTATTTATTGTTGGATTAATTTTGTGTTTGCATTTTTAATAGTAGATAAATAATATACTGTACAGGTTCCTAATCTCACCCAGGACTGTAGAATACATCTGATTTCTCTATAAAGTAAAGACACAAGTAGGATTTTGTGAAAACAGCCTACTGTCGGCTTGTAAGCAAATGTTTTGTTGTCCCAGGTCTCTTAATATAACTGAGCTAATAGAGGTCAGTGTAGGGGGCCTGCAGTCACATCCAAACCTCATTAGGCTTTAGTGAACTTAGATTTATGGCATCAGCAAAAATTATCAATACTTCCTTAAAGGTTACGTGCCTCACAATGTCACAGTGTTTGAATGTAAATGTGTATGAGAGACTTGAATGTTTGCCTCCACCCAGGACATCAATCTGCAGCCTACAACAAGCAACCAGTCTCTCCACACACGGGTCCTACTTCCCCTGCAGTCCCTCCCCAGACCCTCTCCCATTCTTATATTCATATATATAATCAATAATTGGCAGTTCCATTCAGCAGCCATCACCCACTCCTCTGACTCTGTTAATTGACCTGATCTGCCGCTGAAACACACAGACTCGTTCAGTAACACTCGCAGCCTCCTTTTGGTAAAGAAAATACAGCTTATTACTTCGTTACCCCGATAAGCCTTTTTCACTTTAGCGCACCGTTACACTCTTCAGTCGCGATCCCCTATTCCCCTTGAGCGACTGGAGCCCGCGTTGCATGCCGGTACCTGCAGTCCTTCCCCCTCCCAGCCTCTCCAGCGTCTAATCCTGGGCGTGGATAGCCGAGCACTACATCTCCCATGCTGAAACCGTGCACCCTTCTGCCCCTCTCTCCCTCTCCCTCCCTCCCTCTCTCTCTCTCTCTCTCTCTCTCTCTCTCTCACCAGACTGGAGATACGGAACGGACTGTCTTGGCGACCCCCCCCTACCCTCCCCTCCTCCTCCCCCTCCTCCCGCCCCCCCTCGGACTTTTAGATCCGAAAACCGTCGAGATTAGTGAGCAGCCACGGACGGCGCAGGCGAAAGGCTGGACACGGCCGTATCCGAGTCGTCCCCGGTACGACGTTCACATGCCGTCTGCATGAGCGGGTTCGTAACTGTTTGTGTCATTAGACATCTTTTATCTCGCCTGCTGATTACCGGGGGCGTTCTCCAATATTTCTGAGAGAGGGAGAGTCTTAACGGAGGGGGGGCGGGGAGGAGAGGAGAGGCTTCGTGGGTCGGGGGGCTCGGTGAATGCCTTTCAGTCAGTTTACCAAAGGGGCCGATACGAGTCGGGAGATCGGAGCCCTGCACAGTAGGTCGGCCGGGGATAAATAACAGTAGCCTGCTTCAACATGTAAACCACCGGGAGTACTGTGAGACTCCGCTGCGCCGGGAGCTGGAAACCTCCTCATGGTGGTGGTCAGCGGAGTTAAATATATTGTTTGCCCTCTGTGTTTTCCAGCAGCTCAAGCCTGCGTAATAAGTTGTGTCGCCCACCCCGGTGTTAGTTGTCCAGCTGCCTACTTTTTTTTCTCTCTCATTTGTTGAGTAAGTGAATGCAGTGAGCGGCTGAAATTGACCATTTGTTTGTTCAGAAACACTGTGTTACTTTGTCGGGTGTTCGCGGGCTGATGAAACGGGATAATGGTCGTCAGGAGTTGTGTTGTATTTGTGTTGACTCACCTTATCAGGCGGAGATGTGACACATTGTGCTCCTGTACGACACAGCACAGACAAACTCTCTGCTTTCACTTGCTACATTTTACCTTTTTGGAAACATGTCAAATCTCTACGTTATTCAGACCGTGTTTAGAAAGGGAAGTCATGCAGTTAGTGTGTGTGTGTGTGTGTGTGTGTGTGTGTTTGTGGATGGAGCAGCCACCTGAGAGCCAGTTCCCATTCTCTCTCATTATGGTGCCTGCTCGCCATCTCCAGCGACAGAGAGCCCGGAGCTCTCCGGAGTTGTTCCGTGCTGATATTCACAACATGCATGTGGTCTCATTGTGCACTTTTCAGGTGTGACACCGGGACGTTAACAGAGAGCCGGTCGGTGGACGTAGGCTACGAGCTGAGTAACACATTGATGTGGTTTCTTCTAAGAAAGGCGATGTCAGGCCTGACTTTGTTTTTAGTCTGAGCGGCGTGTGTGCGGACTGCTGCAGACGCATCACAGCGGATGGACTCAGATGTGTCGGAGTAGGATCGCAGCACGGAGACCAACCGGCTGATCAACGTATGGAGAGCCTCATCTGCACTGAGCGGTATCTGCATCGCTGGATCCCTTTTCAGTCCGTGCTCACAGAGTCCAGCAGAGATGGTGTTGTCAGTCATTATGTGCACCATATTTGTTATGTTTGACTGACTCCAGGGTGAAACATTTTCCACTCCCCGAAAGCTTTGACATAGATTTTTTGCCTCATCCCTTTTTGTAGTCGTCTCATTTACTTGCAGATTGTGCTCGCCTGCGCTCACCTCCACCTTCATACCAGGAGGCTGTTGAGGCGTATGTCCGTGTGTGTGAGAGCGCTTGAAATGTTTGTTTCCAGATGAAAACAAGCTAGATTGACTGTTTGTGTAGTATTATTGATAACGTTGTGGATGGTTAGGATTGTTTTATTCTGTTGTGGAAATGTCTATTGTAAGAATTTCAATAGAGAAGTCTTATTTTAGACTGATGACCCACACATTCAAACCTGTATTTAACTGATGTGGGCGACTTTATTGTAATCATAAATAATCCCAGAAGCAGAAGTGCCCTCAACTACCCAGTAATATACAATATACCCCTGAACCATACAAGCAATAAGCACAACTTTGATTGACTTTGCATCTACTGTGCACCATAATGCATTTGCTTGATCAGAGCAGAACACATTGAGGTAACAGTAAATGATCATTTGAGTGGTCACAGCTGATTGCGACTAGTGGATTGATTATGAGCCCTACAGAGGACATGCGCAGTGGCCCAAGGGGTCGCATTGCCCCTAAGCAAGACCCTCTCTTTGAAGTGATTGTAATAAGTATGTCTTACTGGAAAATCCCAGCAGTCAGTCAAAACTAAGGGACACGCTTTTTTTAAAATCCCAATCCTTTAATATTGAGTATGTTGTGATGAAGTGTCTCATTTCGTTTTTAGCTGCCGCACCAACCGCAATTAGGTTACGGTAATCCTACGTTAAAATTAGCAAAGCAAGGTAAATATGTCTGACAGTTGCACAAGTTAAATAAATGGATCTGCTGTGGCAGGAGGCTTTCAGGAGGATATACTGCTTCTCTTCATCTCTGATGTGAACAAAATAGTTTTCATTTCAACCAACAAACCTACCGTAGAGTCAAGGGTAACGTTCAAAATGCCACTGAAAAAAAACAAGCAGAACATCCATAAACAATGATGTGGAACGATGTGGTAGTTAGCAGTGATGGGCTTTTGTGTCTGTGCCCAGGCTGATGCATTCACTCGCTAAATATCTCATTTTTAGTAAAGATGATTTGAAAGATCAACAGTGACAAATGTTAGAATTGCCTGCTCGTAAACAGATACGTTCCTCGGTTAGCCTCCCTTCTCTTTGCTACCCTGATATATCTCCTTGCTCTGGAGGAAATTGTAACATATCATAAGAAGGGAAGTTTTCAATTGCCCAATGTTGGTTACTCTGAATCAATTACTGTTGCATAGAATATACCTTATTCCTTCATGGAGGATTAACCTTAAGTCTTTTGTGTAATTAAAACGCGAACAGCAATATCACTGATCGCATTAAGTGTTTTTTTTTTCCTCTGTATTCTGCAGCAAATCACTGTATTTCAAGGAAGACTCTCACCTGACTGACTCAGCTACCCTCTGAGGCATGTTGTGTTAAAGAAACACCTATGCAGGTAATTGTTTTTCTTATTACAGTTAGATTACTAGATTAGAGCATTATTTTCTCTTATCTGATTAACACTGGACTCATGAACTTCTCTTATTGCTCAGGTGGATCCTACACTAATGAATGTTGGGGATGGAGGCACGGTGAGCAGAGAGATCAGTGCTCCAAATAAAGCGTCTACTAGTATGGTGGGAAATCCCCCCCAGACGCTACCCCCTGAGTTTAGAGGAGATGTTACCCTCAGTCAGCAAAACAAGACCACTCCAACAACAGACTGTAAGACAGCAAAAGTCTGCCTGGACAGTAGCAATTACAACCACAGCCCTGAGCCTTCTCCACCTCAACAACCCAACAATGCACCAATGTCAGCCTCAGCCCTCAGCAGCTCAGAGAAGAGGGCAGACAAAAGAGCAGAGGCTCCTAAACTAAAGGCTGATGGTGCTAGGGTCTTCCCCACTCCTCAGTGGTCAAGTGGTGTAAAAGCCAGCCGTGAGGACTCACTCAATCCCTGTCACAGCAATGTGACATCCAGTAAGAAATCATATACACAAACACAATCTGTGCAAAGTCCTCTGCCCGGGTTTCAGTGCTCCACCATGTTTAAACCAGCCCAGCCTGTTGCCTTCCTTCCTTCCACCAATTTTTCCTCGCCACTTTGTAAAATCACTCTTCCACCAGCATTGGGTCAGATTGCAGCACTGAGAGAAGCCACAGCCAATCAGTTTCAGAAAGAAATTCAGCCTCAAAGCTCAGGTGTTGCAGGGACACCTCTCATGCGGTCATACCCCTATCCGTTCTCTGTGGGCCGGACTCCAGCTGCAGAGAAAAAAGCATCAACCTCAAAAATTAAATCTAACCACTCATCAAGTAAGAACGCCAAATCTGTTGGAGAACATAAGTCTTTAGCCTCGGTGGTAGCCTCACCAGCTATCGCCCTACCATTGCAGCACCCATCATTACCTTCTGCAGCACCCACCCACTACACGTTGTCTCCCACAGCTGCCATTTGCTGCGGCTCTGCACTGGCCAGCATCACCTCTCAGAGCAGACTGCTGAACCATGTAGAGAAGGGCAACAGCTTAGACAAGACAGCCATGGGTCCTCTAAAGACAACACCCGCCTCCGCTTCAGAGGACCATACAGCAGCTTGCTCAGTCGAACCGAGGGATGTTCCTCTCGATTTGTCTGCTAAATCAAAACGTCCAAAATGCATAAATGACCCTCCAGTTTCTATGATGGAGCCTCATAATAACAATGAGTCAAATCAGAGAGATTTTCTGAACTCAAAGAGGACTCATTCTACAACTTACAGTTCAGCTGTGCAATACCCTATCTTACCCAATACACACAGAAATGGATCTCATCAAAAGCAATTAAACAGGCCTCAGAATCACCAGGTCCCTGAACCTAAGCCATCTAGGGGCAAGGGATCTTCACAAGACCCCATAAAAAACATCCCCGGAACGTACGTCGGTGTAGCTAGCCCCATACTGGCTTCTACCCTTCGGGGCAAAGATGGAACGGGGACTTTTGCAGATGAATTTCAGAGTTTTGCTAAGCAGGAGTTTATATCTATAATTGACCAAGGAGAACATCTGGCCTCAGGAGGAAAGAAGCCATCCTGTCTGATGAAGGGAAACCAACATGCTCATAGTGTCAAGCATGTTAAAAACACCAGCACAGCCATAACTAAAAACAGTCCCTCTAAAGGAGCCCTAACAACTGCCCTGTCAAGCTCTGCCAATGCTCAGATTCATCAGAAATGTGGAACTGTCAAAACGGCAGTGCCATACTCTACCACTGCTGTCAGTCCATCTTGGCAACAGCCGTCTCACCTTCCACACCAAGCGTCGTCTGTTCAGAGAAAACTCTCCAAAGGATCTCCAAAAACCAAGACCACCACAGCTGAAGAAGGATCTAAGTTTCCGAGTGCCCATCAGAGCCCGTCCAACACTGAGGATGATAAGTGGGAGAGAATGTCTCCACTCTCTAACCTTGCGTCCATTGTAAAGCAGCAAGCTCTTGAAACAACAGCGCTGACAGGTGAGGGTAATAATCAAGCTCCCCCTCTTGCATCAAGAAAAGCTGATGTTCTCAATCTCCTCACAGGGGGCCAAGGCGCCCAGTCCAAACATACTTCTTCATACCCACCATACTGGTCTGTGGAAAAATGGCCTGGTGTGGCATCTCAAGGAGATTCAACCCAAGCTACGAAGAGACTTGAAAAGGTGAATGCCACTGAGCCTTTGCAGAATAATACTGAGATGCATACCAGTCAGGGAGAACACATGGGATTACAAGCGAAGCAAGGCTCCTCAAAGCCTGCAGGTCAGTCGCATATCTTTGGAAGCAATGCATCACCAAACGGGAACAGGACAGAGAGCAAACTGGCCCAGGTGTTAGAGGGGGAGATCCCGAAGAAAGAAAGTGGGGGGTCAGAAATTCCTCCCAGCGAAAAATTGGAAGGCATAGTGGCATCTATTCTCACAGGCCAGTGCTCGGAGGGAGGCAACAAGTTTGAAAAGAAAACAAACGGAACCAAAGAGGAGTCGCCAACCAAAGCAAAAGCTGCTGCCATCAAGCAAAAGAGAACCAGTCTTAAGAAGCCAGCAAAGGAGAAGTCACCAACAGACCCATCGAAGAAGGCTGCAGCAGTGAAAAAACAAGACACGGAAAGTACTCCTACCAAAGTGTCTTGCCAAAAGAAGGTAGAGTATCCTATGTGTATGGGTTTAAGTACTATTAATGCCAAAATTATCTTTTTGTATTTCTTATTATCTCTCTGTGGTAGAATTTTAAGGAAATCTTTCCATATAACCAGATCTTGACTAATGAATTGCACATATACTGTCAAGCTTCCTTATAATATAGATTCTATGAATCCATGACTGATGGTTTAACTTCCGAGGGCTTGTATGAGTCTGTTACTGGCTCTCCATCACCATGAAAGCTTTGTGATCAATAGCATCCAATACAGCGTGCTCACTCGGTCCCCTGTGTATTTTTCAGCAGAAGAAACAATGTGCATCTGTGCTGGAGAAAAGTCTATCAGCAGGAAAACTTTCCCCACAGAGTAAAGAGAGGACTCCAAGGGAAAAGATTAGTCCCAAAAAGGTTGAGCAATCAACCCGTAACAAACCAGGTATAGTGTTTGTTTCCTATGCTGAATGACCACTGCTCCACATGAATCAGGTGCTGGAAGCATCAGTGAGTCCAAACTGATAGAAGAGGTTTCTCCACATTTATATCTATGCAGCGTTTCACTTCTATGCAGTGTTTCACTGCAGTGTGCAGTGTGTCAAAGTGAAACACTGCTCACTGTTAAACACTTAGATCTAGATCCAGGTGTGTGGAAATCTCTTCTGTCAGTATAGTCTTTGTTTCTTAAAATCCATTGACATTTACTGCCTTTAAAAGTTCCACAGCATGCACACATTAAAAAAAAAAATATATATATATATATCAAATTTAGTGATAAATACCAGCAGACAGAAAATATATCACTTATTAATATTATTATATTATAATAATTCTTTCGATGCCTCACTCATACCCGTATGCATAGAAGCTGGTGTGAGAGTAACAGTCACATGTGATTCAATCAGTTGCAGATAGCGGCAGCAGTCCTCAGAGTGCCGAGACTCCAGTCTCTTTGAATAGCTCTGCCATATCCAGCAAAGAGACCGATGCTGCAGACAACTCCTTCCCAAGACTGAGGAGAGGACGGCGGCGAGCTGATGAGGCCAGACTCGACCTCTGGGGCTTTGCAACACCTTCTCCTCCACCCCCACAAATGCCTCCTCCTCCAACTTCCCCATCACCCCCTCTGGCTGCCACCCAACCCGCCCGCCGTCCAAGAGGGAGGCCTCGCTCAAACCCCCTGCCAGAGCGAGTTTTTCAAGGCAAGAGCAAGACAGCCAGCGCTGAGGGTGACACCCCTGCTCACAAGAAACGCCGGCGCTGCCGTAGCAAAAAGTATCAGACAGGGGACTACATCACTGAGAAAGACAAGTTGGAAGATGGAGAGCACCTGGAAGAATCTGACACCCTAAGACAGGACAGGGGAACTACAGCAGGTACGTAGTGTCTCTTCAGGGTTAACTGTTTCCAGCCCAGTTTTAATTAACAGATGCTAGTTATAGATGTAATGAGAACAATATAGAAAGATTATTTTAGAAATAATTTTAAGTTTCAGTATTCAATTTAGGGCTGAAAAGTTGATTGAATAGCTGAAAATTATAACAATAATTTTGATTCTAAAATATTAAATTAGTCATTGACAAGTAAACACACCAAACATTTGGTAAAAATGTTTCATACCATTATGAAATGAATACTTTCTGCTGATAAAATATTTGGCCATGGCTGCATTAGGTCTAACTTTTCATAGATCAATGAATTAATGAATCTCTGCTGACAGTAGTTGAAGTCCTGTTACGATCTGTGGGACAAATGTGCACCTGCATCCTCAACACCAGCTGATATGAAGAAGCAAGCACACGAGATTCAAAGTCTGTTAACTTTCATATTCTATAAATGTGTTGACCTAGAAATATATTTTAAACTTTTTATATTTTATAATTAAGCCATAAGGAAGGCACACCAAAACAGCATAAAACATCTGTTTACACTGTCAGTCAATAGTGGACTGATGATTCACAACTGACTGTAAGAAACCTCATCTTAGGACTTCCATATTTGAAACACATATACAATATATCAATAAGGATATGCAATAGTACATTCATGAAATTACATTTTTTTAAAAAGAATTACACAACAACTGTATACATGTATCTCAAATATAAAATTAACAACTAACGGGTATTTTAACTATCAATTAATCTGCTGATTATGTTTTTTTTTATCTATATCAGACACCCACTATCATTTCTTAGAGGTCATGGTGACGTGTTTTGTCTGATTAGAAGTCCGAAGATATTCAGTTTGTGTACGTTGTGTCAGACGCAGAAAAACTACAACCAGAAAATGTTTGCCATTTTTAGTTAAAAACTTACTAAAATGATTACCGATTATCAAAATCATTGACAGTTAAATTTCTGATGATCGACCAACAAACAAAACAACGTGCGAAAAATGTGTTTCATTAACACAAGTCTACATAAGGCCATATGCACAGCGTGTACAAGCAGAGAACTTAACAGTATGATAAACCTTGCCTGACACAGATTAGCCCCGAGCACATGATTGCAAAAAGCACAACAGAACAGCTCATATACGCAGTGTAGGTCTCTGCTTCAACACATAGGTGGCAAAAGCTGTTGGTGCACGAAGCAAAGTCGTGTGTGACATTGGCACAAAAGAGCATTTTAAATCCTCCGTACTCAATGTTTGCCAGATGAGCAAGAGGCTGCATAGCTGGGTCAGTTTATCACAGAGATGAGTGGTGTTTTGTATTGAGGTTGAAATATAAGCATTGTATAGTTTTCTCATCTGTTTGGTACCACACAGCAAAACCTCCAATTCAAAACTGTCATTTCAGATTCACAGACGGATCGGTGTCCGAGTCCTACTGCCTCCAGTCCAGAGCCTCCTCCACGGAGACCCTCCTTCACTCGCTCAGGGTCGGTCCGCTACCTGGAAAGTGAAGTTTCTCCTGAGTCCAATGACAAGCCTTCAGGGAAGAGGAAGTTCAAAAGCAAGCACTTATGTGACAGTGATGAGCAGAAGGTAAGATGCCTGCTGATGTTGCCGGTTGGCCTACAGCACATTGTAAATCATAAAGGAGTTGAGAAGAGAACGATACAACGTCCTATGAATACATTAGTTTACAGTGCCCCCCTGTGGCTGGATACATGCTGTTTATGATGGCAGCTGGTTTTATACAGCATTCACAGTGCTCTAATCAATAATTATGTATTTTAGATCAAGACCAAACGCAGCAGCTTGGGCAAGCGCAGTGCTTCACTTGCTCTGGATGATGATGGCGCCGATGTGAAAAGAACAGAAAGCCCCCCACCCACTGCAAAAAGTTTGCCATCATCTCCATTCAATAAGAAAAGCTCGTCAGGAAGAAGCAGCGGTTCAGAGTCTCCACCCAAAAGGCCTGTTCCTCCAGAGGTGCGTCGGCTGATTGTCAATAAAAATGCTGGAGAGACTTTACTGCAGCGCGCTGCCCGCTTAGGCTACCAGGTAAAATCCCACCTAACGCTAACCTGAATTAAAAATAGGCTGTTCACCAGTTTGGAACCTGGTAATGTGACACAGTCCATCCATCACTCCTCTGTTTTTGCAGGATGTCGTTCAGTACTGTCTTGAGAAGGACACCAGGGAGGTCAATCGGCGTGACAATGCCGGCTACACGGCTCTCCATGAGGCGTCCTCTCGAGGCTGGACTCAGATTGTCCAGATGTTGCTGAAGCACGGAGCAGATGTGAACTGCAGCGCCCAGGACGGAACACGGTGAGGCCGAGAGCTGCAATCATCAGTCAATTAATTGATTACTTGAAAGAAAATTACTCTTCAACTATTGTGTTAATCAATTTTACATTGCAGTCGTTTTTTTTAAAGCAAAAATGTCAAAAATTTGCTGGTTCCATCTTTTCAAATGTGAGAATTTGATGTGTTTCTTTTTCAAGCATGATAGAAAACTGAATATCTTTGAGTTTTGGACTGTTAAATTTTAAACAAATTTAACAAAACAAAACTATTTGAACATATTTCCTTCAGCTGTGGGAACTTATCATGGGCATTTTTCACTATTTTCTAACATTTCATAGACAAAGGGGCTCAATGAAACAAGAACATGGTATTACTATTTGTTGTAATCTTGACTCTCCTCTCTACGATTAGACCAGAATAGTAATTAACCTATTGACATACTCACTGGGAGATTGTGTCCTGTGATATAAATGTAGGTTATATTGTGGTTTAATAGCTTGGTGAGTGGCAGCTCTTCCCGTCACCTGTTTGAGTCTATTAAAGTGTCCAGTCAATGGCGTTTACCTCAGAATACTCCAACAGTAACACAAATTGTAATAAGTGACTTTTACTTTTGTGTTAATGTTGTAAATCCCACTCGTCTGATTCTCCACATACAGTAGCTTTGCAGGGCTGGTTTACAGTTTGTTCTTTCCGCAGGCCCCTCCATGATGCAGTGGCGAGTGATAACCTACCAATAGTGTGGTTGCTTCTAAACCACGGTGCAGACCCGACTTTGGCCACCTACTCTGGACACACACCGGTCAAACTGGCACACAGCCCAAGCATGAAGACCTTCCTCACTGGTAAGTGCTTCATTTTCTAACAGTAAAACAAGTTTTGAATAGATGGACACATTTCCAAATTGTGAAAATGCTATTTTACCCCCAGCTAAATTCATTTCTTATATCATCAATAAACATTTCACACACAGTGAACAGCATAAGCACAAATGTTATAATAAAACTAATGGAATTAAGGCATGAAAATAAACAATATAAATCTGGGCTTGCCCGCTTTACAGTCACCTATCATGCAATGTGTCAGGACATGAGTAAAGTGTGTACCCACTCCATCATCCACATCACATTTCAGACACTGCAGGTTGCATATCCTGCTCCACATGCAGAATAAAAGAGGAACGTATATATCCACTCAGGTGCTCATACTAACTATTGGAGCCACTTACTTTAAACATGTGACTCTTGTTTAGTTCAATGAAAACTGAAGTTATAGATAGATAGATAGATAGATAGATATACTTTATTAATCCCAAAAACTGGGAAATTAATATAGATTGGTTAAAAATTTGATTGATCAGTAATATGTGACTGAAAATGCACAAAGCTGATGTGGCAATATTTGTTCATCTCCATGCTAGTAGATTTCTAAACACCAGCAGGGTAAAAAGTGAAGTTCACCTTGATGATGCGTTTTCTAGTTTGAATTGACACAAACTGTCACAAACACCTGTCACCTGCAGGTCTTTATCTAACCAGTTCATTGTGGCTGCTTCCTGTTTTACCACTCCTCCCTTGCAGTATTATCCCCTTCAAAACTAATCTCCTGAATTTTAATCAGCAAGCAGTGACAGTAAAGAGACTGAGCGGCTGACTCACACAAGACCACGTCAACACATTAAATAAAAACCAGCAGACATGAGGAGATTTTGTCCCTTCGAAAAACATCTCGTGTCAGTAGTTTACATAAAGCTTGAGTTGAAGAAAAACATTTTGAATGCTTTTATTGATTTCTCAGTTAATAATCATGTGGCCAGTGATTGATTAAGGCAATTACTTTGAGTTGCTTATCTCTTGCTTGTTATAGTGGACTGAAGGGAAGTTCTCAAGTCAGGTTGTTGCAGATGTTTCCTCTTTGTCTGTAGTTTATTTTCATGCTGTTGTTGACAGTTTTGAGGACCTTTCTGTGCATCAAAACACATGTAACATATAGCAACTCACACATGCAAACGGACCCGATCACAAAGACAAACTGCAAAAGCTTTTCTACCTCATAGACACATGACATTTCTCACTTTTTTTTTTTTCCAGAGTATTTCACAGACCTGGAAGGCCGCAGTGAACAGGATCCCACTTTACCCTGGGATTTCTACAGTAGCTCCTTGTTTGGTAAGAAACCTTGAAACCTGTCAGTCCATCAGTCAAATTCTCATTCTATTTAATTTGTAAACATGGTGGTAAAAAATGTGGCTGGAAGGCTCATTCCTCTGCTGTCCGTGAGGAGGACGAGTTCAGGCCTGGTAGAGCAATGACCAGGTTGCTGCAGGGAAATTGTGCTGGTTTGTAGACCAGGCTCAGACTTGGCCACTGGGACATAGACGGGTGTTAGTTTGTATACCAGCATGAGTCTTGTGTTGTAAACAGCCACAGGGAGCCAGTTATCCAGTGGAGGGAGAGCAGGATTAGAGTTGCATGACAGAACAGAGAAAGTGGAAACTGCAGCTTTCTGAATAAACTGTAAAGACAAAAGATAAAATTTATAATTTAACTAAAAGTTTTTTTTCCACACACCAAACACCCCTCCAAAACACACACAGACACACATATATTTATTACAATTATCATTTTAAATGAATTTCTCTTATGTAAATACTGTAATTCTAAACCTATATATTTAAAGTAATTAAAAATATATGCTTCAGTAAAAATGAAGAAAGGAGAGAAAGTCTTCACCAAAGTCCATCCAGTTTCGTCAGGTATCTCTGCCGCTTTCCCATCTAGCTGGATTTATTTTAGACTTTTCCTCTGAACAATAATGTTTTATAAGACGATTTCTCAGTGATTGTGTAACTGATAAATGTTCTTCTAAGATGGCTGGTGATGCTCACCGTCGTTGGGTGTATATATCTTAATGTACAATTCTGTTTTTATATTATATTCTTTCCTACTGTGTTTCTGAACTGAGTTCATCCATCTGTTTCTGTTATTCTGGAGGTGCCTGCAGACATTGTGCCAATAAACAACCTCCACAGACTATCAATTTATCATATAACAGCAAAGGTTTTGTCAAAGTTTGTTGCATTTTATCCAGGTTTTCATATCAGTATGTATTTTAATTACAAAATCAGTCTTCCACGTCTGTGTGGTGTGGAGAGAGTGCCCACTAGAGGGCGTCCTAACACAGTGTATAAAAACAGCTCATTGGCAGCGCTCTTCTTCTCACCTTGGTGATCCTCTCCTCTCAGAGACCGACCAGGAGCCGTGCTGGGACTTCTTGCTGTCTGAGCAGAATCAGGAGCTGGAGGAGATCACAACGTCCAACACTGAACGGGACGCGGACAAAGATTGTCTTGTGTTCGAGTTTTCCTCTGAGCCTCTGTTACCCTGCTATCATGTTCAGGTGTCGCTAACCCAGGGGTGAGTTCACAAAGATGAGACACTGTTGGCAAGAATACTTTTCTATAAATAGAAAGCACACAGTGATGCCCCCGCCAAGGCTGCACAATTTTCTAAATGTGTTATTTTAATAGCATCCAAAAATAAACATGTTAATAAAATATTTTGAAGAAGAATATCATAATTCTGGTAATATTAGGCCTTGTACAAGGTTTAAATTGTGCAAGTAAATCACAACCACTGAGCTCAAATTTAGCACATGTCATCTTAATTTAGATGCAGTTGCAGTGTGCGTTCCAGAGATACAGTGATTTATGTTAAATAGGCTGTAATGACAGTAGATATTTGGCTGTGAATCAAGACTATACTGCAATAGCTTCATTTTAGAGATGAATTTTTCTCTGTGTACAATATTTCATAGAAATACAGTTTTCTGTCTCTGTGCAGCTACTGTCACCGTGTTTCAGCAGCTGAAAAAATAACATTTAGCTTGTTTTCATTTTTCTTAGAAGAACTTGTTGATTCACTTTTGTGTTGTGTGTTTTTGTATTTTATCAAAAGACTGGATCTGTTGCCTGTTTTTGTTAAACGCTCTTTGTTCAACGTTACATGATCTTCAACCATTCTGGAAAGCATGCAGTATTTTTATAGATGTAGTAAAAGGTTTCCTTTCTCTGAGGCTGTCATTATTATCATTAAGCTGCTATTATTATTATACTATTTATGTTTAAAAAAAAAAGTAAACTGAATGCTTCCGTGTTTACTTATTGTTTGTCCTCAAATTTGGATTTTATGACTTAAAAACTCACGCCTGCAGTATTTGTTGAACTAAAGAACAAATAGTAATCTCTCCTTTTTAACTGTTTTATTACATAACCACCACTAATTAGTTATATATTTGTTAACAGTCTCATCATGTTGAGTTTTATAACACACTAGCATCAGCTGAAACCAATGAATGTCTGAAAATAATTCAAAGAGTCTTGTGAGTAGTTTGAAGTATACATGTGCTGTATTTAAAGGCTAAACATATTGTAAAGCTACTGATATGATCCTTGAAATATTGGGTCCAGCTTCAGATGAGAAGAGTTTTGGGTTTAGCCCAAAGAAAGGAGAGACATGCATGACCAAAATTAGGACATTCCTTATGGTTTTGGTATTTTTGGGGATACTTCATCAGGTATAAAAGGGCAACTGCATTTATTTTTGTTGTAATGTCGTTCTTCACGCTAACCTGCGGCTGACATCATATTTCTCTCCTGCAGCTTTTGCAACTGGTTCCTTCTGACAGACGTCCTAAAGCGTCTGAAGATGTCGTCGCGGATCTTCCGGGCGCGTTACCCACACCTGGAGGTGGTGAGCTTGTCTCGGGCCGAGCTCTGTCGGCAGGTGTCTGTCAGCCAGGTGAGCTCGGCTTTAGCGCTTCCCTACAAAGGCAAAAATAAAGAGGACAACGAGAAGGAAGAAGAAGAAGAGGGACTTGTGGATCTGGTGCGTTGTGTACCAGAACTCCAGAGACTACTGGGCTCCTCTATTCACATCCTGCAGGAGGAGGAGGACGAGGAGGAGGAAGAGGAGGGAGGAGAGACACTGACAAACACAGGGAAGCCACGCAGCCGATAGCCTCTCCTGCACTGCGCTGCTCCACCGAGCAGACAGACCCGAGTCCTCCCTGCAAGCAGCAGCTCAACGGAAACCTCTCCGTCCATTATAATGAGGGTCATGGGTTTTAACTCCAGCTACGATAAAGACTTGACACTCCACCTATAACCTTTGACCTCAGACTGATGGTGATTAAGTGATCACAGTGACACCACCTCAAGGACCTGCACATGGGAGTGATGAGTGTTGGAAAGCAGCTTTCAGGTTCCTAACTATAGGTATATTTGAATACATTATAACTATTGAGCAAACCTTTTTTAATGATTATGTATGTACATGGTAGTGTATATGTATATCTTGCCATCAGGGTTAACACATTTGGTTATATAAATGTATTCTTGTGGCAAGGGATGGATTATGTTTAGGACTTTTTGTTTGTTCCTGAGGGAAAGCGATATTTTTTTTCGAAGGAAGATAATCCGAGGCTTTTATCTCGGTGAACTCTTGCGTAATGCTAAGACGCTTGAGGCCAGCTAACAGAGTCAGGGACGGTTTCTCTGTCAACCTGAGAGACTTGGAGACCTGCGGAGAAGAGATCACAGCACATAATCTTCAAACATAATCACCCGCCTAGCTCATAGACTCACTCCCAACCTTTCATTTGTCACATTTTCATCATCATGAGATCATTACTGGATGGACCTAATAGTCGCAATGTTTATTTCCCCCCCACATTTCACTAAGTAAGCGGCTCTGAGCGGTCGCTGCTCGCAGTATGAAATAATGTTTTTTCAGACCTTGAGATTGAGAGCTTGTTTACACAACTGGACAGATAGTGTTCTCCACTCCCCAGGTTGCACCTCCTGAACTGATACAGAATCCTGTGGATCTCTCTCAGAGGAAAAGTAGTACCATCTCTGGAGTCCAGAGCCTGCTCCCGCGTGTGAGGAGCAAAACGCCCTCTTTAACTGCAGCCACGACTGTCCCCAACGTCCTGATACGGTGTTTCCAGATCCCAGAGTGTTTTGTGTTGCAGTGTTTTATTTACACTGTTTGTTGTGCTTAATTTAGTCATTAATATATTTGACCACTTGTGTATCTGACAAGCCTATCTATGAAAAAAAATTGCTTTGTATGGTTGGTGCTTAATTTTGAAATGTACTTATTAGGATCCCTTTATTCTGAGATTTTCCTCCCTCATTCAAAAACAGTATTTCAAAAAAAAAAAAGGCAAAAGTACAGTTTTATTGTACTGGTGCTAAGATAGATTTTGTGTTGACAATCAATGAAGTTTTTGGTTTGACGTCACAAACTAATAAAAGATATTTAAGATGAAGAGACTTAAGGTGTAAAGAAAGTATAGTTTAGTTTAACGGGATACAGCAAAGACTGAGCAGCGTATGAGATCCTGAAAGAGCCTTTTATTTGATTCTTTTATAAGAAATCAACAAGAATAAAGCATGATTGTGAATCATAGTTTTATTTTATCTTTGTTTTGTCAAGTAGATTATTATAATGACAGCTGAATTGAATGTTTGAAGGCAAAATATTCCCTCAGGTGTATTTCCATTTAAGACTTGGGCCTCAAGACATTTTACTGAATAAACATTTGTCTCCATCACAGTAGCTCTTCCCTCAGACATAAAGTCATGGCATTGACCTGTGGTGGACCTGAGGGACACTTTTACATTCATCGCACAGTGTTAACAGTTCACTACTTTTTAAAACAACAGTCAGGTGTCCACATGAACACTGAAACAGGTTTTCCTCACTGTAATCATTCGTCCTGTTCAAAATGGCTGTAAAATCCCCTTTACATGTGTTTCCAGTGTCTTTATGAGGCTTCAGCAGTCAGAGTTATTCACATCAAGTAGATATCTGACACATTTACAGTCTGTTTAGTATCATTGTTTCATTCCTTGTGGTGGATGTATATTTGGGGAAATTGGCACTAAAAAGACTAAAAATTTTGACTGATAAACTTAAATACATGTTTGCAAAGAATGAGGAGTGTTAGTGATTTATGAATCTTCTAATGGTCAGTATGAACAGGAGGAAAGATTACAGGAAGAAAAACCTGTTTAAATGTTCATTTGGGCAGCCAATTATTATTTAAGACAGACCGGAAAAATTGTGAACCCGTCCTTTAATAAATCACATAATTGGGCATCCCTACGAGGTCGTAGTGGGGACCTTTGTTGCTCACTAAGCTCTTGAACAATGCCAACAATAACACATTGCACAAAGGCAGGGTTGAAATGTTAACAGAACATCAAAATGTCAACTCAAGGTCTCGTCACTCATTTGTTGTGGAGATTTTGACCGTGTGAGACAGTCTTCTTTACCAGCAGGTTGAGTTTGCTCAATTGTGTGACACATTTTGAGATTGTTTATGTTGACCTTGAATAATACACAGAAAATATTTCTGTGTTTATGAAGTAATCATTGACGCTCCAACTGTGTAAACTCAATCTGCTGACAGTGACTATGTTATATTATATATTATATATATATATATATATATATATATATATATATAGTCAGGTTGAGAGTAGTTTAGTAATCTCATGTGTTCTAGTAGAACATGATTAAAAGTGAGCTTTGACTTTATTTTATCCACTAGAGGGAACCAATGACAAAGACTCAGTTAATATTAAATTTGCTGCCGGCTTCTCTTTCTGCATCTGATTTCAACAAGAATAAGTTCATGAGTAACTAATGGCTTCACTACTGACTCTCGGTTATTGTGTTGGTACCTGAAAAATGCATTCATGATGCATAAATAACTTTGCTGTAAGCCCATGTAGGGGGAACCTTATTGCACATTTGCAGATCTTTTTGGCACCAAGAGAGTACCACAAACAAATCTACAAATAATTTTAACAAATTAAACAGGATCCTTCCTGTTTGGCATCATGTGAGAAATATGACTTGTGTTTAGCCTGAAGGGCAGCTGCTCATGTTTCTTGCTCAAAGTTTCCTCTCAGTAACCAAAACACACAAAAAGGTGAAACCCAGCAGAAAGTCTGAATTTAGTTATATTTCTCATTACAGTAAAGAAACATTTATGTAGCATCATCATAAATGCTTAAAGTAGACACTTAAAGTGGCATTAAATCACAATTACTGATGCATTATCCCTTTTATATATCTTCCATTTTGGAGGTGTGAAGAAATAATTACCAATATATGAATCAAACCTATTATTTTCCATTTAAAACCTGGACAAAATTAGAAACAACAAAATAAGGATAAGATACATATTTCTCTGGGACAATAAAAGATAATTCAACATTTACTCAGGAGCATACGCTCTTGATGTCTCAGTGTGAATGTGAGACGTCAGTGATGTTTCATTGTACTGAGACGTGACATACCAGCCCCTCACAGGGCCCCCTGGTACAGATGGTCCTCCCTGAAACCTGCCCGGTCCCCAACGAGGTTACTCCAGTTCAGTCACGGCTGCGACGTACCTTTATCTCTCGGCAGTGATAGCATGTGGCTGCTACTGGTATATGAAGACTAGAGTTTAAAAAAAAAAGATTTATATTTTTGTAGACTTTTTTTTACACCTATCTGTTGGTGATACAGCACATTCAGAGGATTCAAGATGTTCCTATAATGATCTTATTTACTAGTGGTTTAAGAGTCATGGGGACATTTTAATTCCTGTAAATCAAGCCTCATTACATCATGCATACACTGTATACACTGTGTCCTAATCTCAGGTCCGCCCTCATCACCAAGCCCCTGCCATTCTTCGGTGCTCATTGGCCTTCTGTTGTTGGGCAGGAGGTTGTGATTGGATAGAAATGAGGGCAAGTCTGCACAAGACCTACTGACAGACTGACATGGAAACAGGAAGGGAGGCCAGCCTGTTGGATTGTTCTTACATGGAGATGCAAAAGGAAGTGAAAGCAACATACTTGTGTACAGCGTGTATCGTGTGTACAACAACACATGACATATTAAATAAAAGTGAGTGTGAGAAAGGGAAGGTGTTCTTCATATTTCACTTAATCTAAACATCCAATTTAAAAAAAATAAATCTTCAAATGGAATACAAGCAAATCATGCCAACATGCTCCTGAAAAGTCCTTTCAGAGTCTCCATTATTGTGCCTGTCTGTAAATCTCTTTATTAGTTCCTCTAACGCCTCTTGCACTGCCTTGGGTTCACTGAGGACATCTGTTGTCTCTCTAACGGCGCTTATGTAACCGTTGAAAAACCCTCAGAAGGGGGAGTCCTGCTCACTCAGCTCACATCTAAAGCTCAGCCTTTCTCTCAGTTCCCTTTCTGAAACAGCTCGCCGTATTGCCCTGTTGACTGCTGACCAGAATTTTAAACAAGCAGAAATAAATGTTGTAATCTGTCTGAATTGTTCTTTAGACGTTTTTTTTTTTGTGCTTGAGACATATCAAACTTGCTTTCCTCCCATGAGACTTCACGGCTCTCGTTTGTTAGGATCAGCAGGATTTAGATGAATCTGTTTTCTCAACCGGGAACGTCTGCAGGAGTCTGTTGAATGTCGTTTGTGACTGTACGTTAATCTGTTGCTGGGTTCACCTGCGCAGCTCTAAATATAACCCAGGGTGAATATAACACGCTGTCATGCATCGACCCTTCTATGTTGCAAAGGTTGACAGAGTCCAGACATCTGAGTTTGCTTCTCTTGCAGCCAACATTTTCAGCCTGCCTGCATGTGCCCAGCAAATCCAGTCACCCTGACATACTGTTGACATCTGGTTAACGTTGAGAAACTTTGCACTTTGTGTCTATAGCTACATAAAGGTTAAATCAACTAGGAAAAGAAAATAACAAAGAATTATAGGTGCAACGCAACCCTAAAATGTTAATTATTTGCATGTGAAATATAATATGAGAGTTGAAGCACTGAACAAAACTAACAGTTGAAAAAGAAAAGCTAAAACTGGTTAAACAAGTAGACGTGACAAAAAAATTCTCATTAAAAATATATAACCCACTTGATTAATAACAATTGATTGCACTTGTATTTCAAGCTAAACTAGAAAAGGTTGAAAGTGTGTTTACTTACCCTGAGGTTAAAACATTAATGTGTTAACATTTAAGTTATTTAAATGCACTTGCAGAAATGTCAACTTCACTAAACACGTGAAATTTGCATGTTTGCATGTGTGTGCTGCAAACACTGAAGAGCTGAAAGCAGCTGATTGCTTTAAACACTAACAGGTGAAATCAGAAAACTGAAAGAAGTTCAACCAATGGTTAAAAGCAGTTAAACTGTCAGCTAAAGTCTAAGAGATAATGCCAAGTTGTGCCGTTGGCAGGTAAACAGCAGAAATGTGCCTTCATGTTATGAAGTGCTCCATCAGGAATGAGCATTAGTATGTGTTTAATTGGCCACTGCAGCGTCTTGCTGGATGTCGTCAGCAAGGCGCCACCAGTTTGTATGTACTCACAACGTCAATCAGCAGTTAAAGAAAAAGAAAAATAAATACTGAAAGCAGTTGAAATGTCAACTAAAGAACAAGAGCTGAAAGTAGATGAAATGATTGTTGATATGATAGAAGCTGAAATGTCACGTCACTAAGTGTTGCTTCTGTATACAATATATATACAGACTATATAACTATGTACAGACAATATTTTCAACCAGCGCGCACATGTTCAGACATGAAATGTGGTTATAACATAAAAAGTTTGTATCTCTAGCTACACAAAGGTTAAATAAACTAGGAAACACCAAATCTTCTTAACTATGGTCTGTTATGTTGAAATCTGCAGGTGCGAAAACTGTAAAAAGGTTAAAATGTCTTAAAATGTTCATTTCCTTGATGTGTCAAATGTAAAGCATGTGAAACTTCAGTTTAAGCCCTGCAGGAATTTGAGTTACTGGTATGTATGTACTCCCTAAAACAAGAGAACAAGCTGCAAGCAGTTAAAATGATGTGAGATGACACTGAACTAAACTTCTCACATGGTTTCATTTCAATAAGTGTTCCAGTATTTCACCAAAAATCAAAGATTAGAGAAAAAGTCCCAAAAATTTAAAACAGATTTGTGTATCAGAACTTTATCTGGTGACCCTTTAGAGGGACTCGACCCCTAGGTTGGGAACCACTGGACTAAACTATCTAACTGTATATAAAGTAGTTGAAACTAGCTCCACCTCCAGCAGCTACAACAGCAACATGCTGCTCTAACACTGATGCTTCAGTATTGATAATCTAATGATGTCTTATATAATAATATATCAGTCAGCACTGTTACTGCAGTACTTTAACTACATCAAGCTGATAATACTTATGTACTTTTACTGTGTTATTTTTTTAAAATGGGAATTTTTTTAATTAAAAAAAATGACTTGTAACTTACTTTTACTTAAGTTAATGACCCGAATACTTCAAAAACAATAAACAAAAACACTTAATAACCACAAACGCATCATCTTTGAAGATAAGCTTGAGCTACATGCACTAATGTCAGAAATGTGATCGGTGTGTTTTTTTATATGGATTGTAAATAGCTTTCCAATAGCTCCGCTGACAATACAGGCCTTTATGCAAGTGGAAAAACACACACACAGCCGTGCCATTGTCTCGTCCTTGTCTTGCAGATTAGATTAAATGCAGCAGCCGGCCAGAGATGGACACAGGCGTTGACCTACAGAGAACTCATCTCTTTATCCTGCTGTGCTGCCCACTGAGGGATGACCTGATTATGATTACCTACATACCCGATGAGTAAACTGAAGTGGTTCACAGAAACAGCCACTGGAAAATAACATGGCACAAAAACTCACGATAGTAAGATAAATATGGAACTTGGAGTGGATCAAAAACGTTTAGTTTGGTGTTTGCATTAATACGTCAGATTTGTAAGTCTTAAGACGAAAGAAAATATCCTGTTAACACGTCCATTTTTAACATCGTAAGGCGTTTACAATTGGGTGCTGCCCTACATACAATCATTGTAAGAGAGAAAACAATGACCTACTCAACCTACCGTGTATGAATTGAGTTTAAAAAATAATATTGATTGAATTGGTTTTTTGAAATGATACTGAGTTACGACATGAGTTACGAGTTACCATCTGCACAGAGTCCAAAATTACCTGCACAAATGGACTGTCCCAAATACTAAATCACATTTGCATATAAGGCACCTGATAGGTACACAGTAGCCACATGACCACAACATAGTCATACTCACAGTCCAACGCAGCCTCTACTTTAAAAAAAGCGTATGTTGACGCCAACCAATAGCATTAGAGCCTTAATGGTCTAAACACCTTAAGACATTCAAAGTGGACACGTTAACAAGGTGTTTTCTATTATAAATTTAATATATATTAATGCAAACACTGAACATTTTATACATGACAAGCATAAGAACATACAGAGACCTACTGTACACCCTGAACTACGGTCCATAATGTGCATGACAGATGGTTGCATTGACCTACATAAGGAGCACATAAAGCAAAGAGAATTTGAAGTGGCAGACGAGGCCAGGCTCAGGGGATAACATACAGACAATCTGTATCAGGCTGTAAGCTGCTCCAGCTGGACTCCACACCCACTCGCCTCTTACATAATATTACATTCCTCCTCTATATGTCCTGCACGGACCGGGCAAATACTTATCATGTGGTGTTCACCCAAGATGATGCCAAGTGATGTGAGCTCTGTGTGCATGTTTGCCACTGTGGGTAGATGGTTTCTCTTCTGTGAAAAAACAAAAAAGACCCTCTTGTTGTCTAACTGGATTCACAATACTCTCCTCCCATGTGAGAGGAATAAGTTTCACCAAAGAGGAAGGCTTTTGTGACCCAAACTGAAAGACTGATTCTTTTCCACAGAACCGAAAAAAAAAAAAAAAACACTTAAGAGACCAGCCCGGGCCGAGGTCTTATCAAAAAGTCGAGGGAAAAGGAGCGAGAGGGGGTGGCGCCTTTGTGTTGTAAGGGATTCAGTGGGAAAGCCTCCGCCTAAAAGAGAACATGGTGTTCCCAGCTTCACAGCTCCGTCTCCATACTGACAAGACGAAAGACTAGACAGCAGCTTCCATCTTTGAGTTAAAACACAGGATTAGATATGAGGGTATAATCTTTTGTGTCATAATCAAAGGTTAATGCAGACTTCTAGTTCAAATATCAAAACCCTGAAAACATCTATGAATGACCGTCAGAGCAACATCATTCACAGGCTGCTTAATCTTCTGTCACGTTATACTCTACACAGAAACGGCCTTATTGAATCTAACCGAATCATCGGAGAACTCACAGATATTTTGTTAAAGATTCATAATGTGGTTGTACTACAAAAAAAGGTTTAAATTACTTTCATAAAAATCCTTCAGACAGAATGTGTCATTCATACGTGTACTGGAGCTACATAACAAAATAAATAAAATGGTCTCAGATGGCTATTGATTCAGGTTACACGTTAATATCCTAATTGATCACAGTACAAAGTTCACGTGGAGTTAGGCATAAACAAAGGTGCACTCATTCTTTGTATTTGTTAATCTTTCTGAGCTAGGACATGATTTACTTCATATTAACTATATTCTTGAACACTGATAAGATGTCTTTCTTATTATTTTACATCATTCATAACGTAAGGACAAACGTATGGTGATAAACCTCACAGAATCTACTTTCCAAGTCTATGTTTACTTCGCAGATGTTTTCTGTAACTCTTGAGCAGTTGGGAAAGCACGGAGATGTTAATGACATCAGTGAACATGCTGATTCTTGTTATGTCTGCAGCACAAGGCAGCATATTGTACGTCTGAGCAACACACAATGATGTGGCCTTCACCGTCTTTCACACGACACGACTTCACGCCATGGCAATGCCTGGCAATGCGAATTGTGCATGCGGGCGCTATACGTCACATTACACAACACTCAACTTGTTTTAATCACAAACACAAACAGCTCAGGGCCAAGTTAAAAACCTACTTTAACTTCTGTAAATGTTTTCTTAGTACTATCCAGTTTCCACTTGGCTGCATACTTATCTCTCAGCTTTACTGAAAACATGCATAGATATTAAAACAAACAACGCAACAAATGGTGTTTACTCAGGGAGCAGTGCTGTTGCCATAGAAAAGTGCAGAGCAACCAGAGGCAGGCAGGTAATAAGAGCAAACAGGGTGGCGGTACAACCAGAATATCTATCAAAAGATATGAACCTTTATTTAGAATCACGTTATTGACCCTTAGACGTCATCTTCCAACACCTGTATCAGTTTGATTTGACCTGCCTCATAAAGTCATCATCTGTCTGGCCATCTGGAGCTTTATTGCTGTGCAGTAGGAGCTTTACAGCCATTGAGCAACAGACGCTGCTGGTGAGGGGAAGCCAACACCAGACCCTGTCATTGTCTGCCGAGGCTGTGATCACGCAGCCTCATGCAGGCTGGCGGGTGGAGCCAAGACCTAACAACGACACGGAGATTCAGATGCCTTTCAACACCAAATGTCTCCCATGTCCCAAGATCTGTTGGTCACATTGCACTGAACCCAAAGCCCTTGTGACACTGTGACACTACAGCTCATAATTCAAACTGAGACGAAAATATCAGACATCTAAAAAACTTTTGGAAACTATGTTGTTGCCCTGGATTTCGGATTGAAGCCCTGAGAGAGATATAAAACTCCAGTCCAAGAACTTCAGATATGAATTCACACTAAAATCAATCATCAATAGTGACTCCAGCCAGACAAAGTCCTCCAGACAAAAAGGCAAGTGGGGGTCAAGGTGCCGTTCAACGAGTAGCACATGAAGTTTGATGGCTGCCGCGCAAAAACTGACTGAATAGTTATGCAAGTTAATGGGGAGAAAGACAGGAAACATGTTGCACAGGGAGAACATATTTTCAAAAGCTGTATTCAAGCACATAAAAAAAAAACCCCTGAGCTGGCTAGCTGACTGCCTACGTGGCCAGCCCCCGAAGCTTCAGATTTTTATGAAGCCATAAGTTCATATTGCACATAAAGTGCCATTAAACATTTTAGAGTATCACCCTGCCAGTGGACTTTGATGCTCCACGCTCTCGGTTTTCTGCTGCTGCGTGATGAAATGCAGCACATCCTCATGACTTTGGAGACATTTCAAGTCTGCAACTTGTCTGCAATTTGTTCTCAGGTTTCTCAAGACTTAATGTGACTTGGGACATTTGTGCACGCCAGCAGTCAGATCTGTGTTACAGAATATCAGTGTCACGGTTCAAGCCCTTTGAGATTTGGTCATAGCATGCAGGGGGAAAAAAGGCCTTTGCAAACGCAGGAATGCTTCAAGTTGTATTTAAAGCTTATTGTTTTATTCACTGCAGGAATATCTGTCTAAACAAATAATTTATCATATTATATTTTCTAAAGAACTCCCTAAGAGAAAATGATATCTAAGAATAGAAACCATTTTTTTCTATCAACACTGGCTATCTGGCCAGCTGTCACCAGCTTTGGTGACCCAGTTTATCTGAGTGGGCTGAGGCGCTGACCAGCACAGCCATTTTGATTTGCAGCCATTTGTATGGTTCATTGTGAGTGGAAAATGAGGAGGACTGCAGCTTTGCACCACAGGGCTCTCATGCAAACTTTCAACCCCGACGTCCTCCCTGCTGGTCAGAGAAGCACCAGTTTGTTCTCCCTCTTTAACCGTGTCTGCCCTCCACTTGCTTCCTGGATGCCCTTCATCACACCACAATCTCTTAATCACTGCTGTGCCTTTGAGAGCAAAAAAAAAAAAAGAGAAAAAACCTTTGCGTGCGGATTGGCTCCTCTTAGTGAAGCTGTTGCTAAGGGCCGGGTTGCACACAGTGATGGATAGATATGGCAGCTGGTACAGGAAAAACCACTTTAAACAACATATATATCAGTTTAATGTTTCTTTTATTTTGCATCATGTTGACAAATCCTTTAAATCACCTCAAGGTTTTTAAGATCACGTTCCCTGTTCTGCAATTTATTTTTTATCAAGTTTATTCTCTGACCTAAATCAAGTCTTATCTCTTCTGACAGGTTAATTACCGGTTGGCTGTCTTTCAGCTATTACTCTCACTGTTTACAATTAGACTGTGTAAATAATAGAAAAAGACAACAACCATAAACACAGGTCATGACATTTTGCACATTATTGAGACACTTCATTAAAAAGATGGAGAAATATCTGTACAAAAATCTTCTGAAGCTCTTCAGCTTTGACTTTTTAGATGTCTGTAAATTAACTTGGAACGAATCCCTACATACATTTATGAAACTTATTAATGTGCTGAATAACATTGTGCAGGAGGAAACAAAGCTTGTGGCAGTGTGCAAGCTGCAGGATATTCTACTGAAATACATTACTGCAGATTTGCTTATCGGCACAACCACCTATTTGCATTACATAGCAAAGACATGAAATGGTGTGGAGTGTTTTCTGTTCAAGGAGAGCATGACCTCCTTCACAATGCAGCTTTATATAGTTATACGGGTCAGTGACAAATAAGAGTTTGCATTATGAGAAATTAAAAAATGTTTTAATAAATAGTTTTAAAAGCTTCCATCAGGTTTGCAAAAATGTATATTTTGTATTTCTGTTGGTTTCATGTAATTTCAAATAGCTTTTGAACTATTTTTTACAAAACAAAAGACTGTTTGGCCCTGAAAATGTCAAGTGGTGTAACCACAATAAAAGGAGAAATATTACCTCTTTATTTCCACCTAGAGTTTATGCAAGTGTACCTATAAAAACAGTAACTTGATTTTAATATATCACTTGAAAATAGATTTCATTAGGATTATTTTTCAATAAAATTGTATGCGTTTTTGCAATATAAAGCAGGACAAATTCTGAAAACCTCTGCCGTTTTCTAAATAACATGTGACAAATTATGTATAAACTGTTAAAAAATATGTTAGCACATTGCAATAGAGGATTACATCTTATTCCCCATGAATCTTCCTGTAAATTATAACATTTTTATGAAAAATACTGGTTACACCAATTGACACTGGTTTGTGTCAATTGGTGTAACCAGTATTTTTCATTTGAAAATCAAGCATGACAGTCAACAAGGTCCATTGAACTTGTTTTTTATTATTTTCAATGAAGAAAAAACATCAACAACAAGAATTGGGTGTTTTATATTAATTTAGGAATTAGTTTAGGAAACAAACATGGCAACAAAAATCATTTCAACTTCAGATTTTTATGACATCTTAAAAAAAAATAAAAAAAATCCAAAAAGCATGTGAACTCATGTTCTTTTATAAACCCATTTAACATATAAAAAGCACGTCATATCTGTATCTGTTTTGTCTTTTGTTTTGCTGCCTGGAGTTCCCTTTTCAACTTCTCCTGCTTTGATTTGGATAGCTCAGCTACTGGGATGCTTTCAGTCTTTCCCTCTCTTTTTCTCTTTTGATAACTAAATGGTAAAATAGAAAAATAAAAGCAATTAGTCTAAATCACTACCCTGACTTTAACCTGACATTCTTTAACAGTATTTTCGCTGGAAACGTGTGTGTGTGTGTGTGTGTGTGTGTGTGTGTGTGTGTGTGTGTGCAAGGTAAATGGCCCTTGCTGCAGGATCTGAGTTGACGAGCCACTTTTTCTTTGCTTGATAATGGCATCTGTTGGGGGAGAAGAGGCTCTATTATACTGCAATAATTATGAAACAATAGAAAGTTAATAAATGTAATTTTACAGATCAATATGTAATCTTTGACTGACATATATGATATTGTTGGAGTTTCAAGTTTTTTTAAAGCTGCTAATCATTTTCAGCATTGTCACTGTTCACCCAGCTGCTACATTATGAAATTACATACATTATATTATATATAGATTACAGTTGAAAGTGAATGGAATACAAATATGTGTTAATTATACATTTAATATATTAAAGCTAAACATTTCAAAAATATTAAAGCAAAATAATTATTTTATCTTAACATAGCAAAGCTTTGATAACTAAGTTGTGGATAAATTGCCACTTTTCTCGAAAAAATATAACACTAAACACTCAAATAGTTCCACATAGTAAGTTAGTTCACATTACATCTTTAATCAGCATCAAAAACTTCTGATATTTGACAAAATCAGCCTCTAACCAAAAGGATTGTAATGAATGTCAAATGGTGTAACCGGTTACACCATTTGACATTTCAATTTAAATTCAAATTTAACAGGCATTATGATAGACACCTATGTAAGTATGTGGCCTTAATGTGAAGAGTTCAAACACATTTTTTTAAATAAATACTTAGTTTTACAGTTATTGTAAATTATAAATAGTTTCCTAAGGTCATACCATTTGACATGTAACTAAGCACACCTGACCACACCCTAAATATGTCAAATTATCAAGAATTTAAAGAAAGCTACAAACCTTGGCAAGCTGCAGTTAGGGTGATCAGGGGTCCTTCTTTGTGATGTCATTTCCTGTAACATGATCTTCTTACACAAATGAACAAAATAGCTCCTCAAATGTCGGTTACACCGCCTTGACAATTTAGGAAGTTGACTTAACAGACAAAATTTCCCAAGTTAGTTATAATATTCAGAGCAATTGTGTTCCATTTATTTTATTCATTGTTCAACAACACAAATGTAGAATTATGCCAAACTAGTAGATAATGTGTTTTTGGGGAATTTCACCTTTTTTGAGCATGTTAAAGTTTTTGGTACAAAGTTTTTATGGTTACACCACATTGACATTTTTACCATTATCCCTTGACTATTCTCTCAAAATTTATCACATCCAGAAATTTTGGACAAGGTCTTCAAAAAGAGAATGTATTCAAGTAATTTGTGAGTTTAGTTTCAAATTTTAACGTTTTTAAATGTAACTAAACCATAGGAACACAAAAAAAATAGCGTCACGTCATTGACCCATACACATCTCCTTTAGGTAAATCCTCAGTAAATCCTTGTACACCAACTTGACTTAAAGCTGCTAAACTTGCTCTACATAAGAACTGAGAATCAACCAACTGCTGTTTCTATTGTCAAAATGAATCTCCACACATTCCAGCAAAAGCCTTTTAACACTTTATACACACAAAAACATGTTACGTCTAACTGGAAGAAAGAGTTACACCAAGATGCTTCCTGCTGACAGTGACAAAACAAAACGAGCCAGAATCGGTTTCATATTATTTATTTCAGTTTTACTGCATTTCTGCTTAATATAAAATTGGTTTTGAAATATCCAAGGACAAATAAAAATGTCATCGCCTTAATGTACCATTTCAGCAGTGAAGACAATGGGAGCCAACTGAACAGGGCATGAGGGATACAAAAAGTCAAGGCACGCCATGTTACAGTAATACCAAGAAGAAGAATGTAGAAACTCTGCAGTAGGAGCCCTTCAGCTCAGCGTTAATCATTTATATGTTTAAAAAAAAAAAAAAAAAAGGAGGGACAGAATAACCAGCATTCAATTTCTCCTACAGTCAAACCTTTTATTCATAAATCAGACAATCGATCTGGTGACAAATTTGTGTTCAAATTTTGAGATGATGCAAAAAGACGAGTTTCTGCATAAACCAGAGCTGTGCTTCATCTGGACTTGATTACAGATTTAATTAAAAACCTCGGCCGAGCACAAAGTGTCGACCAACGCACTGACAGGCAGGCAGGCGACATGAGCAGGCGTCACTGGTTTCAGGTGTGTTTGGAGGGTGCAGCAGGACAGGTGGCAAGGAGGAAGAAGAGGAGAAGGAGTTGGAGTGTCGCTACTCAGGAGTAAGAAGTCTCAAAGTGGTTGTCCTGGTCAGTTCTCCGTCTGTTGAGATCCATTGGAAGAGATGGGGGCCTCTTCTCATAACATCCCATTGTCGCAAATCAAGCAGTCCAGGCAGGGGGGGAAGGAGAAAAAAAAAAAAAAAAAAAAAAGAAACATGTTGAAAACTTCTATCTCATGAAGTTTCCACCTCCGATTTCTCTCTTGTATCTGTTGGTCAGGTGGTCTGCTTGCAGTGTGAGCTTGGACAGAACTCCAAACAGTCCCCTGAGGTGGTAGTGGAACTGGTGCTCCAGGTCCGAGTTATCATCCGGCTGCAGGTCCCCGGTGACTGGCTGCTGCTCCTCCTGCTTCACCGCCATCTCCAGGAAGCTGGCGCCGCTGCTCATCTCCCTCTTCAGCAGCCCCCACTCCATGTCGTTCTTTATAGACTTGAGGAGCAGGTAGTGCTCGTACATGTCCCTCTGCTTGTTGGGGAACGGCTCATTGTTGTTTGCCTCCATCTTGCTTGTCACCTCCTCATGCTGCTGATGCTGATGCTGCTGTTGCTGCTGCTGCTGCTGCTGCTCCTCCAGCGGCATGTCTCGCAACAGGCTCGGCACCATGATGGTTTCATCCATATTGTTGGCGGCGGCGATGAAGCGGTGCATGACGTTGATGAGAGAGTGCTTGTTGCTGGCCGAGTTGGTGCTGATCTGCATCATTTTGAAGGCTTTAGGTTGGCTTGGTTACAGTAGCTGGCGGGTGGAGCTAAGGCTTGGTGTTTTTGAGGTGGCTGATCTGCAAGAAGAAGAGAAATCATGAGGATGCAAGATAAAAAAAAATAAAAAATGAAATGCAAGCTACAAGTTTACACACAGCACCAGTTCATAACACTGGAGCAGAGTAAGAGAGGCAGGATAGATGATGAAACACAGGCGGCTTGTTTCAGACCTGATCCACACATTTTAACCAGCTTCTAGCAACATAAAAGCCCCACAGTGCATTTCGACTGCCACATAAATATCCGCCTTCATTTTGCCGCATCGTGATGCCGGATTTACATCAGTGTGACCTTGACTTCCTGCTACTAAAAACCGTGATGACTAGTTTCAGGAGCTTGAATAAACATGCAGACTGACCTGAACCACGAGGTAACCTGAGGAATACGTTTCTTGGCGTGCTGGTTAGAGGACCAAGTCTTCTCAGGCTCCACAAACACCACCCACCGGGAAGGAAAGTAAAATTTTCCTCAACGGGCAGGAAGCTCAACCTGGTTTTTATACCAGACAGCCGGGTTGGAGTGGAAAAAACACCGACCCCGCCCTGCGCCTCTTGTTTTCTACCGAGCTGATTGGACAACAAGGAGGATGGAGGAGGGCCGTAATAGCATCTGATCCAAAACTGGCCAATAACATCATCGCTGCCACTAAAATATCTGTCGACGGCTATTAGCTGCACCCTTTTTTCTTTTTTTTTCCCTTCTCATGTTGTCCGAGCCGTTTGTACCCTGAAGGCAACACTGATGCAAGACTGCGCAGTTTGCAAGGCTGCACATTGTGCGTCAGGTTCATCAGGTGTGCGCTTTAACTGTTAAAGGATTTATGACAACACACACACACACACACAAAATGACATGATGCAATGTTTGCTGTTTTTTTTAAGGGTACAGTTTGTCTTGCTAGACAACACCGCCACCTGCTGGCCGCACACCGCCTCTGGTCACAAACACACCTTCACTTTTCACACAGGTTTGAATTCATCACACCGCAGACAGAATGAATCAAAGATGTCGGTCTTACCTGAACGTCTTTTGTTTCAGATCTTCTCCTCAGTGAATAACTTAATACACATCAGTCACGTCTACCTGCATTAATGGAGAAGCAACAGGTAAGCTCAGGTGTATTTAATGACACTAATTAAAGGTGACGCGTGGCAGCAGTGTTGAGTACGAGCCCTTTTTAATGTTACACCAGGTGCTTTGTTGCCAGTCTTCTGAAGACTCATTTTTTAGTTTTTTTTTTTCATAAAATGGAAAACATAGAAAGCAACGATTTCTTCTTCTTCACTATCTTGTTAAGTAATTGCTATTTATCACAATTTTACTAATGAATCAGAAAAAAAGGACTTGCCTGAAGTTTTCCTCAGTATCAAAGTATTTCAGTGGTAGTTGTCCATACATCCATGGATGCATTGCAAACAAATTATTAATAGCTAGTTCATTATACTTCCGATGGTGCCAATTTACCTGAAATAAATATAGGCTGAAAATAAATAAATAAATAACAAGGCTCAAATTATAACCCACATATACCTTTGTGATCTACAGTATTACCTGGAAGTCGTTTTAAGGGTAATGGTTAAAAAGCATTATTGTAATTAAAATGAACTGACTACAGTGAAGTCAGTACAGTTTGATGGAGAAATTAATTTAAGTATTTCAAATTCATTTACATGTTATTTGTCAGGACACAGTCGTAGCCTGTTGAAACAGGAATTATTTGTATGCATACAACATACAAGGCATTTTTGCATCCTTCTGATTGGGATTATTTTGAACAAGCAACACATCACATTTCTTTGAAAAACACTTTTTCAAATTGTTTCTCTTTGCACAGCTTTAGTTGTCAAACTGTTTGTTCCACACATCAACCATTAAAGTTAACTAGGCTGATCAATATCATTGGATCTCATCTTGGACTTTGGTTATTATGATATCTTGAGTCTCTAAAAGCTGATTTACTGGGATGTGACAGTTCCTGAGCTCGTGAGACTCTATTGTAACTGAGTGAAATAAAAAGTGAAATCATTTAGTCATCAGATCCACAGTTTCTATTTCTAAAATGTTTGTGTACATAAACAGCTTCTAAACACATCAGTTGTTAACTCTTATTATTCTCACATCTTTTAAATATATATTGACATACAGGTGTTTAGTTTAATACATCATAACTTTTGTATGGATCCCTCACAAGGTCCTAAATAACGGAGTTGTTTTTCTGATGAATGCAGAAGCAAACAAAGCTGTACGACACATACTGTTAAAGATGCTGGTTTTCATCTTTATTTTTTTCCAAGTATTTCACATGCATCCACAAAAGAATAACAATTTAACACTGAAAACTGTGATACAAAGTTGGCTTGGGTAGCTGTAATTGGCACATATGAATGCAGACTTTCAGCAATGCTGAGCCTTCACAATAAGTTTCCTCACAACTTATAAAGTCCTCTCTTTGAACCGAATACTTGATTTTTTAGGGTGGCAACCTCTCATCTACTCTTTCAGTCTGTCTGGGTTTCACACACAGAAATTCACTTAGTGTTGAAGAGAAGTTCATCAGCTTATTGTCTAGATGTCGGCTACAGACTAAGTTTAGCAAAATTACAAAATACATCAGCTGCATTATATAAAGACACAAGAAATGGAAATGCTGGCATATTGGTAGAGTTAATGAACTCCAATGAAAAGGCAACAACATCTATGCTCAATGGATATTCCCTAGTTAAATCCCATAAGATGTATTTGAATCTTGAGTGGTCCCTTTTATTTGGTCAAACTATGCTGCAGATATCCCTTTTGGTTTCCTTTTAAATTCCCTTCTGCTCGTTTGCCATTGTGGGGGATCAGATAAAAGAAGCAGTGAGTGTTTTTCCCTCTCTAAAAAGTATATTAACTAACACAACACAATATTAAAATCAGAGGAGATTCTTTTAACTCAGTTTGCATCAGGAGCTGCCTGTCAGTAACCTAAAAGACAGAAAACAGGTTGTTAGTAAAGCAAATATAGCAGCATATCTGTATTTCACTGCTGCAGTTTGATGGGTGGCGAGTTCACAATCTGTACAACATAAACTAGTCTTACACAGTGTTTAATATCTCTGACAACATCTCTCACCTGTGGAAGGTCACCGTTAGACCATCTCATACTGGTTGTTGGTTATGTACCGAGACAAGCAGCAGGCCAGGAATATCCCAATGAGCTGAACAGAAAAACAACATTTTATCTCATACAGATTTGACCAATCAAAACACATCAAAATTAGTCTTTGCCCTTCTTTTTTTTTTCCAATCTTGATAGTCTGGTTTTGGCTACCACCAATCTCAATTATGATAATATTTCACTCAGTGATTAGTCCTCAGATACTGACACTTGGAGACACCGAGCTGCCACATTACTGCTCAGACGGGTTACAAACAGACACACACTCAACATTTCCAAAGTGAAAACAAAGTTGAAAGTTCAAGTTGTTATTTGCTGTGGACATCTGGTTGAACTTTGACCTGCACTCAGTTTTACAATGTGATGGCTGATTATAATCAACATGTCAACATATTTATGTTGTCGTAATATTTAAGCAGTGTCTGAAATCACTCTCTCGCTCACTCCCCATATAACAGACACTAGTTGACTTTACACAGTAGTGAGCAGTAAACAGATATTTTGGACATTTTAAGTCTATACATTATAATATTTGTAAATAAGGAGTTATATGCAGCATTGAGCAGAAGAGAAATGAGGAGAGAGAGACGCTCAGCTTTATTCAAGTGTCCCAGTAAGCCAGCTAAATGACACCTGTGCTTTTCCTAATGTGACAAAATGTCTACCGTGAAACAGCCTGTTGCTACCTGTGTCATTTAAATATGAGTGTAACTGAGAAAAATCACAGCCAAAGGTACAAGATTGTAAACAACCAAAAATTACTTTAAAGAGGTGCAGTATGTAAGAATTATTGAATTCACACTCTAAACCAGCAGCTATGTTAGCGCTGAATCAACAGTGCATCATCACAGCTCTGTTAGCTAGCAGCACTAACTCAGGCCATGGTGCTAACGGTTACTTGAATAAACTAAAGTGCTACTTCTTCTTCCTCTTATGTTGGACTGAGGGTAGATGGGACACTACAGCGACTCACTATCACCTACAAAGGTACAAAGTGGTATTACAAGACAGGGCGGGCTGGGGCTAGCTGGTTAGCATGCTAACTTACCGTAAGTAGATATTGCAAAAATATACATTGATGTCTTTGTTATAACATTAAAACTGGCATTTCTTCACATTCTGTTGATAATCTTACATAATTTCTGAATGTTTTAAACTAAAATTCTTACATAAATATTACATATTGCACCTTTAAAACCACCATTTGATCTGAACACGTCATGTACCTGGAAGAATGCAATTCCAAAGGAGATCCCAGCAATAATTCCCAGCTTGGCCTCCATCACACTGGTCACCAGTAAGAAGCAGCCCTACACAGCAGGAAAATAAATATTTATACTGACATTTTAAAAGACAGTTGGACAGTTTTGAGCTTTGTTCGTTGCTTACATTAATCTAAAATATAAGTACGTAGTTTAAATATCTAGTGGGCGTGTGAACTCACCGTTGTGTACACTTCGTTTTTAGCCTTGTCCAGGTCTTTCAGGATCTCCGGTTGGCAGTTGGTGCTGTCTTTACAGCAGCTGGCGGGGATGCCCTTCTCTTTAAAGTAAAGGGTGCCATTCCAGTCCGTGTAATTTTTCATCCCACAGCAATGCAGCTACAAGTTAAAAACACAAATGGCGACAATAAATTTAATACAATACTACAACACATTTCTTTATGCGACAGAAAAGTGGGTCAAAACAGTTTTAATGACTTAAAAAGCAGCGGGGTGTTGCTTGTGATGATGTTACAGTAGATGCTTTTGATCATCTGCAGTGACAACAACTTTTCTGTTCAATGTGGTTCAGTGTTAGTCAGTCAGCTGCCATTTAATTGTTTTTATATAAGAGTTCTTCTTTACAGTGATACACAAACAAAGTCTGCTAAGTGTGACAGCAAAGCTCCCACTTACAGTCATCTGGATGTTGTTGATCATATTGCTGCTGCTGTCAGTGTTATTGTAGTACTTCATAGCATTTTCGTAGACGCTACCAAAGTTGGCTTTTATCTGGGAAATTAAAAACAAAGTAAATTATGTTTTAGTTAACTGCTGTGTTTCATTAAAAAATATATTTTTAATAATGTTTTGCACCAGAAACTCACCTCGTGCCTGAAGATGAAACCTGACACACCAGCAACAAGCTCAGCCAGGAACACCACGGTCAAGAACATCGCATACTGAAGGAACCAAGCATCAAAACAACAGTTTAGAAAAGGGTCATGTGTGAGAAGATTTCAAGGATTACTGCACCTTCACTGACCAGTTTGAGCATCCATGGGCTGCCGCGGCATGTAGCGAAGCAACCGAACAGTCCGAAAATAACGATGATGGCTCCAGTCCCAATGAGGACATATGGTGCATTGGTGCTCTCCTTAGAAGCCAGGGACAAATAGCCCTCCAGGTTCACCTTCCCCCACACCCCGACCGCTAGCAGGAACATGCCTGTGAACTGAAGAACAGCAAGGCGAGTCAGCTCCGACCATCAAAGAGCCAAAACCACAGTTTAAAAAGGCCTCAAACCTGCTTGTTTAATTACACACTGGTGTGGGTGAACACTTTGCTTTGAGCTACTTTTAAGTAACAGAATGATAAATAGCTCAGAGATTAAACTGATATATTAATTAGTATTTTGTTGATTAATCATCAATGAAAAACTGGGATTCAGAATTTCTCTGAACTCATGTCAATGTCTTCAGTTTTCTTGTGCAAAACCTAAAAATATATGACAAAGAAAAACAGCAAATAGTCTTTGATCGACTAATCACATTGACTAACTGTTGCAGCACTAATACAAAGATTTTGTTTTGTCACACTAGATTACAAATTGAATATCTTTGGGTTTTGGACTGTTGGCCGGTCAAAACCAGCAGTTTAAGACGTTGTCCTGGGATATAAGAGTAATTGGCAGACTAATTGATAATGGAAAGTAGTGTTTGTTGCAGCCCTGATCGAAATGTTTCACACCAGGTCAACTTGTACATGATGCTTTGTGGAAATGCTCACCAAATCTGGAAAATATCAGGAACACTTTTAATTAGGAAGCATAAAGAAGTGAATCCAGGAAAAAAAACAAAAACAGTTTCCATTATTGATTTCGTTTATTAAATCTATGCTGATCTCAATGCAGATGAGTTAGTGGAGGACACAGAAGCTGCAGACAGGATTGGGGAGTAAAACAGGATGTAGCCTCCTATATTTGTCATTTGGCATCAGAGTACGTGAAACAAATAATGTCATATGATTCATTTATGTACCCGTCAACATTTGAGTAAAAACAGGATCTGGATACTCGGTAGCCTCAGCCTGCAGTAGACTTATCTCAGCAGCATCTTGCGCTTTACCGCTGAGCACACGAGTCATTAGCTGCATCAGCTCGACCAGCCGGCAGCAATAAACCGACAGATAAAAGCACTAACCTGAACTTTGCGTTTGCTGCAGCAGCCTGAGACGCCTGCTTGCCTGGTACAAAGATTAACAGCTGCGAGCGGGACAAACAACTGCTCATTTTCTCCCAAAGACTTGTTTTCTTTTCATACAACTGTTAGGCTGCAACTAACCACTGAACCAGAGAACATATTTAAGAAACTGGACTTTTTCTTCTTAATAATAATAATAATAATAATAATCCCAAAATTATTAATATATTATAAAAGTAGTTGCCAGTGAATGTAATAGTTGGTAACTAATCAATCAATCGACTAATCATTGCAGCTTTGATTAAGTCAACTGTTTGAAACGCTGGAACCAGAAAACGCACTTTGACTAACTGGTTAAATAGTTTCCTTTCGACTAACGTAACGGATCAACAGACTAACCGTTTACGACACGAATGAAACGTTTATGTTTAAAGTTAACTGTCATTCAGGCGGAATGATTTTCATAATCAGTGACACTAAAAAAAGCTAACGGCTACTTTCTATTTGATAAAGTAGAGCCTCCAGGCGGCGGAACAATACAAACATCTGCTTCAGAGATTTTTCAACAAGTGGTTGTTTATCTGATAGAAAGTCGTAGAAAGATAAGAGACTTTTAATTTATCCAGCTTGTTTAACTTAACAGTGTGTCCCGAGCGGTCGTGATTTGAGGAAACGATGCCGTTAGCCGTGTTGGCATCGCCGCTTTTAGCCCTTTGTTGCTCCTTTAGCTTGTTGTCGCCCATTACAGGTCAGCAGTAACTCACCCAGAAGATGAGGCTGTAGGAGATGAGGAAAGTCTTCAGGCAGGTGATCACAGGCTTCGTCTGAAGCCGGCGAGACGGCGGCGACATGGCGGCTTTTTCACTTTAGCTAACACGCACACAAAAAGAAAGAAAAACTTGAGTTGACGGCGATCTGGAGGGAGGAGAGGGGAAAACTTCAGGGATCAATCCAGGGACAGAGAGGGAAGTGTCGTCACTAGACCTAGATTCGCTTTCCTGGAGGGACAAACAGCTTCCCTCAAGTCAGCGGTCAAAACAGAAAACACACACATTTATGTATATTATACACACAGCTGCGATTGAAGCTGGATGAAGATGTCACAGTTTAGATTTTTCATTGTATAATTTTAACTCTTATCTCGTAGAAAGTCAGTAGTAACATAAATCTGGCAAAGCCTGCTACTAGCATATAATCTACACTTAATCCTACATTTTATTTTAGCTTCTAAATCTAACAAAGCTAATTGATTTTTGATTGACAACTACTTATAGTCACAGTTATCATATCTGATGGGATTTTTTTTGCAGGCTGTATTCTTCTTTCTCATGCTGTGTGACTCCTTTACTGAATCTGATGTGGATATAAATTACATCAAATATATCACATGTCGCTCATTGAAAGATTAAAAAAAAGAAGATTGTTTCCTCACATCTAATTTCCACTTTAATTATGTTCACCTCTGGCAGTCTATAATCATATGGCTTCCTATGGGACAAATCTTTCATCAAATTACATGTGATGATACTTTCAGAGCAACAACTTATTGTATTGAATTTAGAAGTATTAAACAAATCTTTGAAAGTCATATAATAACTTGATAACAATGTCATGTCATAAAACATTTGGGGAGGTGGAGTATTATGAAATGTCTTCATCATGTTTAACCCTTAGAGACCCACCATAGATGCATTTCTGTCAGGTAGGGGATCTTTAGGGTCAACAGTATGTGCCATGTAGAGGTGGTATACATCATCTGAAAGATGTGAACCTGGAGGTTAATTTCAGATGTGAGAGTTTTTTAGAGTGTATAAAGGCTTCAACCATTATGGTAGAAATATATGATGGCCATGCTTAATTACGTCTTGTAAGTTGTTGCAGCAGTGTCTGGGTTGATAGTATTGGTTACACAGATTTGGTGCACAATTTAACCGTTTTTGACTACTCGAGGATCATCACACATGAAGACAATTGGGCTCGTTGAATCCATAAAAGTAGAAAAATGCAGAAATATTCAAATACCACATTTTTAGAAAAGGCAAAAATAACACACTTAATGCTGCATGTAAAAAAAACAGCATAGGATTAGCATAAAGTGGGCATGGATGTAAAGGTGAGACCTGTTGTTTGAAAGTAAACCCTAGTTTACCTTCATTCACTCTAGCTTTAAAACTGAGCCTACTCTGAAAGACAGGCCCGTGAGGGTTAATGCGGTGGTGGGAGGAAACAAGCACACAGAGAAGTCCGATAGTGCCACCAAGAGGTTTTATCTTTAACTCTGAACTAAACACATTCTTGTTTTTCAAAAGCTGCGAAGACTCTGCTGTGACAGGAGCACTCACTTTCTAGCAGGGACAAATAAGTGAAGATTTTGGTTTTAAATGTTTTTTGAGGATCATTTGTGAACTTTCTCTGGATTATAACTTTGTTTTCTTGTTTCACTTTGGGATCCAGAGAAGCTGTGCACCCCCCTCCCCTGAGGAGAGCAGAGCAGAGTTATCTTTGCGTTTCTGACTGAGCATGACCCTCAGCTGCATTCTTGCTGTGTGCATTTTATATCTCACAGGTAAGTTCATGAGTCTAAACAAAGAAGGTAGGTAAACCTATTTACTAAAATGTCTTTAGTTATGTGTCCAAGTTTGTGAATTCTTAGTATTGTTGAGTTTCTGTTTTTTCATCAAAAAAAAAAAAAAATAACCCATAAAGAACATATCTAGTTTAGTAGAGACAGTTCATGTCACTTAAACATTCATATATCTTCCCTGCAATTGAGAAGTACCTTCATCTCAGCAGTAATAATAATTGTATTAAATGCAGATGTGCTGAATATTTGAGCCGACTAAGTGAATGCAAATGGAGTCCCATCATCCCCTTCAGGAATGGAGAGCTGAAGCTGCAGCTCCAACACATCTCCCAACTGGCCAGAATCCAGTGAAACCCAATAAATAAACTGTGTAACTGAGCTGCCTTCATCTTCAGGTGCTTCTCTGTGTGCTGACCAGGCACTTTAATTACAGCTCGGCTCCAATCACTGCCAGTTAATTACTGAGGAGTCAGTTAGCTCCTCTGGGCTAAGTGTGCTAAAGCCTTCATTTAATCCTGCAAGATAATGACGTGACCTCAGATCCACCCAGAGACACACATGTGCTCAGATGATAATGCAGAGAGACTGAAAGGATGTTGGTCATTATGTCCCCTTTGTCATTAGTCCCAGATAGATGAAAACTCAAACAGGCACCAGCGCCTCCAGTGTGACTCATCCCTGCTACATAGACACACTCACACATAGAGTATGCATGTACCCTTGTGGTGCCTGATACCTGATGTGTGTCTGGGTATTCAGATTTACTTAAGTAAAATACAACAATTTAAAAACTATAACATTGTACAAGATAAAGTCTATACAGTTATTTCCTGTAAATGACACATATCTGAGAAGTTTACAGAGATGTGCTCCTAACATCTATGAGCAGAGACCCCTACTAGACACTACTTTAACCTTCAGAAGTTATAGTGTGGAAATGGAAAACTGAAGTACAAACTCTCTCAAATTTGCATGAAAGTACTGTACAAAGCACTTTTCCCCACTGCAGTAGTTTTACCAGCATGTGATTCAAAAATTTTAACTGCTTGCTTGCTGCATCTGTCGAACACCTGAAGTAATGTCTCTACGTCTGTCTGCAGCCCTGCAGCACAGACTTGTTTTCTTTCCTCTATGACTAATTCTCTGTATGGGGGACTTGGGAAATGTGAGTCTGGGGAAGATTTGCATAGTGGAACATTGGGCTCAAAAAATGCTGACAATGGGTTTAATCCACAGCATCACAGAAAACAATCTGGAGCAGCTTCAAGAAGTTGAATGTGATGTGATGCAGTTTTATTAGAAACTGTGCTAACCCTCGCTTTGTTGACTTTACTGCACTGTAAGCCATTTTTTCCTTTACTACGGTATTTGTTCATTACTACTTAGAAATCTGAATTTATATGGGATTCAGGTGGTGTAATGCTGGCTAAAAAGTAGTGTCAATACTAATAACAGCTATAGAGACCTGACCTTTTTTTTTTGGCTGAAGGCATTTGTGTCAGAAAACAGTTGAGCTGAAAGCAAAAGAAACGAGTACAGTAGCTGACTGGAAATGAGGTGGAGGCTGACAGACCCGAAAGTTTGGCTCCCAGTTCTTAACATGGAGTCATGGAGTCAAGGGATAATGTGCCTGAACCACGACTGCCGAGACAGCAGGATAATAAGAGAACAGGATTTATTGTACAGAAAGTCTGATTTGGAGACACAATTCTGAATTAGGGTCATTGTACACATGACTTAAAACATGGACAGAGAAAAAGAGATGAGTGAGAGGGCTCAAGAGGACAACGAAAACATGATGTTTGTCCTTACTTGTGGTGAAGTAGTTAGTTAAGTAGTGAATGGCAGAAGCTTAGGTGTAACCTGCTTTGTCTTAACTGAAAAAAAACTATTTTCAAGATGTCCACGCTTTTTGTGTTTAAAGCCTTGCAGAGTTTCTGTTAGCACCTCTGATTGCAAATCCAGATGTCTATAGACTGGAAACCTGAAAGAACGTTATGGGAATTAGATTTTGAGGAGAGCTTTGTTTAGACGTCAACCTCTCTGTGTATGATCTATATATAATACGCCTGATACAGATGCTCAAAATTATGATGAATCATATTGTTCTGACCAGAGGACCACGTTTGGCTTGTGTCAGCTCTCGTAAATTCTTTTTCCACATGTCTCATGTTGTGTTGTTTCAGCTGGCTCTGGGACCACAGTGCATGACAGCTACAATGATTTTACAGAGGAAGACTTCAGCCCTCAACTAGACTATAAAGGTGTGTTGACACACAGACACACACACACAGGTTCAACACAATCTCAAACTCAAGTATATCGTATAAGTGCACTTTTTTATTATAATGTAAGTTTTTCTTAAAGACTCAGCAAATCCTAAACTCAAATCTGCTTCTGTATGAGTCATGCATGGAGTGTTATGAGACATCACCGAGCACTAGTTCAGTGTCTTGTTTTTCATGATTAGATGTCAGGTTCATCTGGGTTTGTTTACTCTTTAAAAACAGACCCACACTGGTGTCATTCTCCGCATCTGACCAACGGGGAGGTGACCTGCCACTCCCCTCGAGGTGCCAGTTACAGGAGCACGTTGGGCACACGCTGTGAGATGCGTTGCGATCGAGGATACCGGCTGATTGGGAGGCACTCGATTCAGTGCCTCGCTACCCGCCGCTGGTCTGCAACTGCTTACTGCCGCAGTACGTGGAAGCTCCTATATGAGGATAAACCTGACCAACAATTCATTTATCCTACAAGCCTTATCTTTAGGATACCCTAAAGATAAGGCTTGTGACCCCTTTATGTCTTTGTGATGGTGTTTCCACAGAGATGCGTTGCCATGTGCTGCCCCTCACCCTACACGGCAGATACACCTGCACTTATGGCTTCATGGTGGACTCCAGATGTGACTTCACATGTAAAACCGGCTACCGCATACAGGGGGAACACTCGCGCACCTGCCAGCACGGGGGGTCATGGAGCGGGGTGCAGCCAGTTTGTTCAGGTACTGGCCAGAAGTTCGAACTAAAAAGACTTTTGTGTGATGAGAAATTTCATCCATAGTAAATTGTTACAGACATAACATGGACTTAAATTCAGTCCAGCTGCTCTGCTCACAGAGTTTCACAAAAACAAGTTCTTTTCCTGCTGGTCTGTTCTTTGGAATGGAGCTATTTAAGTCCATTTCCTGTCTGTAATGTCACCCATATTGTTGTACTTTTCAACAGATACTGATCCACCAAAGATCAAGTGTCCTCCGTCCAGATTCAAGTTTGCAGAGCCTGGAAAACTCACTTCGAGCGTGACCTGGGACCCCCCTGTTGCCAAAGATACTGCTGATAAATTACTTGAGTATGTCATTAAAATTTCTTTTGCTTCCATTTCCTGTTTACTTTAAAACAGAATTAAACTTTTGGCATTTTTTTAAAAAATCTCTCTACAGTGTAATATTAGTAGGCCATGAGCCAGGCACTGACTTCAAAGAGGGAGCAAACATTATTCAATACAAAGCGTACGATCAAGCCAGGAACAGAGCCGTCTGCAAGTTTATTGTTCGTGTTGAGGGTAAGCTGACAAAATAGCTGAAGTGAGTTAAGCTTTTTATCTTGAGAAATCAAGCTCTACTTTGTTCTCCTTCAAGTGAGAAGATGTCCTGAACTTTTTGCACCACTACATGGCTACCTCACCTGCTCCTCTGATAAGAATAACTATGGAGCAACTTGTGAGTACCACTGTGATGGAGGATATGAACGGAAGGGGTCGTCGAGTCGTGTCTGCCAGTTCAACCGCAGCTGGGATGGAGGTCCTGCTGAGTGTGTTCGTAAGTACTGCATGAACGTGGTCATCAGACTGATGAACTTGCAGCATATACAAATGTTTAGTGGGGGGTGTAATGCAGGATATAAATGTGACCTTGTGTGTTTGTAGCAATGGAGATTAAATCAGACGTAAAGACACCATCTGCTTTTCTGGATCAGTTCCGTGAAAAGAGGAGGATGCTGATCATTTCTGCACCCAACATATCTGACCCGGAATACCAGCTGCAGAAAAGCATGATACAAGTGAGGAAGATTTTTAAGCTGCTGGTGACTTTAAATGAAAAGTGAATAAACAGTAATAACTGCAAAATCCTTACATCTTAAAACTCATGCTTTTCCGTATTCAGAATTCAGACTGTGGATTAGACCTGCGACGCGTAACAGTGATCGAGTTCCTGGGCTCCCCACCTGGTGAGACGGGCCGTATCAAGGAAAGTCAGCTGACTTCTGAAGTCATTGAGGGTTTGAGGTAACACTGAGATACTTCATCACTTGGTTATAGCAATGTGTATGGTTCATTCAGGAATTAAAGTGCATTTAGTTGAAAAATGTCACCCTGAAATATCTCTAAATAAACCCCTTTCTCAATAATGGTGAAGAGTTCTGCATCCTCACTCCATTTATTTGTCTCCTCCAAGAGCCTCCAAATAAAAGGGGGCTGGTAGTGATGACTCTTAAGGGAAAAATCCTCTCCAATGATTAACATTGTTAAAAATAGTAACACAATTCTAGTGTAGTGATACTGGAATGTGTACAATAAAACATCAATAGTAAACATCTGGCTTGCTCATGGAAGTCAATGATCAGGAGATTCTTTTAAAGTTCAACATTTTAAAATACTTTCTATCAGCCATATACAGTTCAAGTCATCTTAGAAGAGACAAAGATATAAATGTTTTTCCACCAGCAGTGAAACCTGAGTGAGGGGCACCACTCACTTTTTCCAGAATGGAAAATCCCTAACCTTCAGTTTTAATCCCACAGCTGAGTGAGTGCAACATTTTGAGGCACATTCTCTGGATGTGGTGTAAGAGTACTGTGGGAAACACAGGAAAGCAGAAATCGCTGACTACTTTACTGTAGTGGATGAATCTGAATATGAATTTTTAAGGTTTTTTTTGTCTAAAGGTTATCACCATGAATGTAAAAAGTGATTCCTGGAGGTCAGCAACCCTCAGATTAAAGCTGCACTAATCAATATTTTTATGGGACAGCAGAAACACGTTGTGAACAGAACACCGACACCTTTTAGGTGGATATGGCGGACATGTTAGCAAACAGTTGCTTAGTTCCACATCCAGAGCAACATTACTCATTTGAGATTGTGTTTCCAATATTTATTCTCTTTTAGTTCTATTTTTATCAAATAAATTGCTCAACTCCTGAAGGAAATATCTGGCTCTTTAGCTGCTCCACTATGTTCACCAGGGAGCTGATAACTGTGTCTGTTTGCTGAATAGTGCTAAGCAGGTAGTGTACAGCAGTGAGTGAACCAAAACAATAACGCGGGCTGTGCAGCTAAACAACAAAGCTAAAACTCGCTATAATGTTGTATACTGTTTTGTTTTAGTGTCCATGCTCTTATTAACTTTAATTTCTAATAAACCTGCTGTATGGTCCCAGCCCAGCGCCAAATGGCATCCAGGCAACTCTGTGGTGAACGTGGAAGATGATTGAGACCAAGACAGAGCTAAAAGGAGAGTGATTTGGCCTTAAATATGTTTGTCTAGACCCACAGCTACAAATTAATGATCATGTAGTGTGTAAACAGACAACTGTTTGCCAACACGTTCAAAATACATCACAGCTTTACAAGGCGATATATCGGTGTTGTGTTCATTAAATCAATGAATGCTGCTTTACTCATACCAAAGCATGAGATGGTGGACTGTTCCTTTAATAATAATTTTTGTTTTGATTTGTGATTTTCTGCAGACGGATATACAGAATCTCCAGATACTACTTCAGCATGGTGCTGCTGGATGAGCTTGGACTAGATCGAGAGCGATTCATTACCCCGATGCCGTCAGATGAGCTGTTTTCCTACATTGATAGTTTCCTGCTGGATGAAGAGGAACGTGAGAGGCTGGAGCTCCACAGAGACCTCTGCGATTAATTTCATGAAGCTCTCTGGTTGCCTCAGTGATAAACTCATCAGTATTACTAACACAAGATGAGGAGGGACAAACAAGCAAGTAGGTCCAGAAGAACTTTAGGAGGGAAAAATGTCATGTTCAAATGTGATTATCATACAACACTGAAGTGTCAGAACTGTTTGTAACAAGTCAGCTGAGATGGAAAGAGGTAGCCACACCTACAGAAAAATTCAGCAGATGCTGCTGGAGTTAAGACACGTATACACAAATGCATACATTGAGATCATCTTTGAAGTCACCAGGTGTTATACAGTTGAGAAGATTAATCATCTTGGGTTCGGTCAATTTTTATTGGGTGAAAAGAATATTCAAGGCGACCTTGAGGTTAACATTGATCTGATCACACTCCAGTAGGGAGTTCAAAGTTAAATCCGCAAATAGACAAATTTAATAATTTCAAATAAGGCAACTTATATAAATATATTTTACATAATATTAGTAACATAAAGTACAACAGATACATAACAGTATAGATTAAAATAACCACAATTTGTTATATGCAATACCAGTTTATAATGGATTGTTTTATCAAGTATCAGTATAATTCAACTGTTTACAATTATAAAGGGTGAGACTATTTCTGTGTGTTGTGCATGACTTCAATTTGAGCCTGAAATTAAAAACATAAAATGACTGCCAGTCTTCCTAAAATAAATCTGGAGTTTAGAGCTGTGATGCTTTGGCACATTTTCAGCAGTACCATCAATCTGAGTCAGTGGGAGCCATGCTAGAAACAACCCACATCCAGGAGGGAGGCTGTGAGCAGATGTTTAGTGTTCAGCGGATCAATGAACTGTGTGTTTGCTTACAGCCAATCAGCTCCGATTCTGTTCATCTCAGTGGGCATGTCTCTCACAATAATATTGCAAAATAAAATTAATCCACAATTAAAATATTTGTTTTAGACCCAACAGATTCTTCCTTTTCCAGTGTCTTTACTTCAAAGGTCCAGGCTGAGGATGAGTGTGCAGTCCTCATTTGCCCTTCCCCTTCCCCATAGTGGAACGCAGTGGAAGAGTGCCCTCTGCCCACGAGTCAGGGTACTGCATCATCTTCTGCCACAGACTGACCTCCTCTCCAACGGAGTTCATTTCTACTTCCTCCTTTCCTATTTTTACGGTGCCTGAAGCAGTGCAAATTACACAGTCAATGCTAAATTAGTGCAGAGAATGTCATTAATGACGGCAAATTGCTTTTACTCACTTAATTCTCACACTGGGGGACATGGAAAAAAAAGGAAAGCCCTGTAGGTGCTTTAGCAGTAATCTAAAATATAGCGTGTCATTCTGTCAAAGGCAATTACACTTTGACAATAAAACTATTTAAACAGGAAAAAGGGAAGATAAAGTATAACTTTCTCTTCTTATAAAGACTAATTGAATTGACCTTCACTGCAGAACGAGAAACGTCTTAATTTTCACAAAGCTAAACGTCACATGCAACCCTTGAAATGCAGATGATAAAGTAAAAATCTGGATTGATGTCTTACCTTTGCCAGAGCTGAGGCGCACTCCTCCAAGGAATTCATTGCTCAACATGGCCTCTCTGTCCCACACAGTGAGCTCCAGACACATCTCCTTCAGCTGCTCCAGGGTCAGCTCCTTGTACACAAACGTGTGGTTGTAGCAAGGGTTCAGGTTCTTCTTCACAACCGGAGTCTTCCTCTTTGTGGTTTTTGCCTTCGTTGGGAACAAGTACCTGCAGAAACACAAAACACAGTTAGCTTCAAAAGACAGGCGCTTATTATTAGTCGACAGGTTATTACTAACCCTTTTACAAAGCTGTCTGATGTGTCTCCTGCTTTCATTGCCATCAAATTCTTTGCCTCTTTAATTAGAACATGCAGCTCTCCCCCTTCCACAGTCGCTGCCTTTTTGCCTGAGGAGGAAACAGACACACTGAGATTTGAGGCAAAGTATCAAATGCAGGCAGAGAAAATAAATTCTCTTTCTTACCTTTGATTTTCTCAGCTGTAGACTTTTTAGGTGTAATATACTTCAAGGAGATCGCCAATTCTCCTTTGTACTGCGCGAAGGCTGAATCCGCCACAACAGAGGCTGCCTATGTGAGACAAGTACATTACGTGCCAACTCCAAAGTCTGAATTACCTCTGACAAATGATACCAAATGGCATTCAAGCCAATATTTACAATTGTTTAACTGTTATTATGTTGCAGATGCATAGACATACAAAGAGTTACCCTACTGTTTTATTTAATCTAGAGCACATCTGAGTACACACGCATACACCACACACACATGTGGGTGATGTAGTACACGTTCCTGCCAATGGTTTCACACTTTTCCACTGAAGCGTAACAATGTGTCAGCAAAGGCAGGGCAGAAGACTATCAGCTAGACATGTATGTAAACAATACCGGTTCCAAACCTTTACAGAAGAACACACAATGCGGTTGTGAGAAACACTGAATGTAAACAGAAACTTCATTTAGAAAAGAACTCCACACAGCACCTTTTTCCTTAGGAGGTGTGTATTATTTTCTACACACACAGACACACACACAAAATAAATTTTTAAAAAAGCCAATCCTCTGTTTTAAAACCAGTTTCTATGATTTACCTTTCCCATGAGTGCCACTTGTTCCTCCTCTGGGGAGTCCAGGTTGTCTATTGGGATCTCAACTTCTCCCAAGAAAGTGTTGCGGCTGAGGCGCCCATAATGCCAGACTGATATCAACATGGATCGAGTGAACAGCTGAGAGCGGCTGATGGAGTACTGGTGGTGGACGATAAGAAGTAGAAGACAGGATGCATCAAAGGCCTGCCTCGATACTGATACAGTGATGGAAAAGTCTTATATAATTTTAATGCTGTGTTGCTGAGTGAGCTCTAAATAAATAACAGAACTTAGATTAAAGCAGAAAATAAATGCATTTCTTAATCTTAGATCTTCAAAAATAATTTCCTTTTCCCAAACCTTTTAAAAAGCAAATCCAAAGAGTGCTATGCTGAGATCCATAATTATGCACAAATGGACTTATCTGGGTAATTTCCTTTTCAGGAGTTTTGTGTGTCACTCTATTTAGGCTCTACATTGGACACCAGAAGCAAAATCAATATTTGACAACAGCGTTTCTAATCTGCAATGTCAATATCAATCTTCAAGTCTCTGTAGGTGTGGTCATTATTTGCAGCAGACATCGTGCAAGGTCACTAATCAGGGAGTGTTATTAAATCAACAGAATAAGGTCAACGGTTGCGGTTCAGTTTTTAAGTTTCACCTTCAGTGTTTCTTTGTAGATCGGGTTAATGGTGTTTCTCTTAATGCTGGTCTTTCTTTTGCTCTGGCGAGATTTGTCTGGGAGAAGGTAACATTTGACATAACTGAAAAAAAAACAACAACACAGAAATAATATGTCAAACTATCTTTCCCCAATGAAAACTCTGCAGACCCTTTGCAGCATTTAGTCTGCATTTCCTGACTAAATGCTGTGAAAAATATCTGTTGACATTCAATTTCCTGTGAGGTTCAAGTAATCACTTATGGGACCTGATTATCAAGACTAAACACAGCAACCTCTTATCTCCACTGATCAAAGCTGCGTTAACATCACTGAGTGTACAGCAGAAACATTTATTTGCTTCAGAGCCACAATCAACAGGGCTCAAAAGTGAAGATCCAAGTTTGAACAAAATTGTGTGTTATCCATTGATTTCTCTTGTCAATAAAGGGGGATTGAAAAAGAGAAATGTTTTAATATTTACGGGTTAGAGATCTGCCGTGAAGCATCACCATAGGCCAGCCCGTGGCACTCCTTGATGAAGACCTGGAGGCTCTGGGTGTTTTCGTCATAGCTCATGGAGAAGACGATGTCTCCGCTCACCTCCACACTGTCATAGTCACCTGCTTCACTGTAAATACTCATCAGGCTGCCCAGTGTGCTCTGGAGAATACATACATACATACATTAGACTTAAACAAATAATCATTAACAATTCCTGTGTTTGTTCTAAATTTCATTATGTTGACATTTAGATAATATTTAGACAGACAGGCAGGCACTGCAGGTGTAATGCTACAGGTTACGTTTATAAGAATTTTCCTGCCATCTTTGCCTACATCTAAAAACTAAACAACAGAAACCGCACATAAATAAAATGCTGGACGTCTGTCAGTATCTGAATCCAGAATGACAGCATGAAAGTCATATTGGGCTCAGCTTTGCTTGCCCTAAGGCTTTGGTACCTATAAAAACATTTCAGTAGACTGAACACATCAGCCTCACACTTCCGTACTCGCTGGAGGATATCCTGAGGTTAAAGTTGCTTGTTCAGAAAAACTGACATCAGCTCCATCCTGAGAGACTTAATGAGCTTTTATTCAAAGAGCCTTTAGCAGACTAATGCAAGCTGTGAAAAGAAAAAAAAAAAAAAAAGTCAATACTTCACCTTTGAGCTATGCAGGTTGGATGAGCTTGAAGCTATTGTCCTTCTATGAAAGCTAACCAAGCTGTCAATATCCTCCTCCTCCTCTTCATCTTCCTGTAGTATCATAATTAACATTTAGAAGCCTGATCACACACACACACACACACACAAAATGAAAATTGTCCACTTACCTGCACGTCTATTCCTGGTACAGAACGGCTCCTGTTGCCCATTGAGGCCGTCGATGTGTCCATTTCATCACGGAGATCCAGTGTCGATACGTACGCTGTTATGAACATACAAGCCAGAAAGGAAGATGCATTACACCCTCATATAGGAAGAAAAAAACAGCATTGCACAGAGGACTATGACATGCTTACCAGCAGGCTTCGGGACCCGTCTCACGCTCTTCTTAAATAGTCTATCGACATCAAACTCTTGGCTCTGAATGACCAGTTTTCCTTCTGGGTCCTATAGTGACAGAAACAGGGAGTTAGAAGAGCAGAAAAAAAACAACATACAGAAACATGTCCAGCCCCATGAAAACATCTTACAGTGTTTGCTATCGAGTTGGTGCTGTGAACGCTGACTGTATCTGCCTTGACTGGGACAGTCTGACTGGAAATGGTGGATCCTGTCGGGCTGGACTGACCTGAGTGTGTCTCTTTCCTGGATGGGTACAATACAAATTTCATTCAATTATATACACAAAATAATTGTTACATTTTGGTGTTTGACGTTTGGGACAGCTAAGCATTTTTGTAAGACATTTGTGGGCTCCATTTTAACCACTAAACACCAGGTCTCACACACAAGAAAAAAATTATTTTTTTTATTTAAAAGACCTTATCCTTTTTAGATTGATGTCAATCAAAGGAATAGTGAATTATTCAACAAATTAAATATGGTTTGTATTTAATATCTGCCACAAACTAGACTAGATTTCAGGGTAGTGCACTTGACCGGGCATGAAGCTGACCAACGGAGGATGAAGAGACTCAAAACACTTCACTTCCTGTCACAAATGCTGCTTTTGAAGTTAGTATTTACTGTTTATACCTTCTAGAATAACTAGAGGTGAGTTTACCTGGATAGGTCAGGGGTCGCACGTCCAGACTCGGTCTCAGTTTTGTTGCTAACTAAGCTGGCGCTTTCTGCAGACTCTGTGTCGCTGCATGTTGGCTTCGATGAAACATCCTCCTTTGATTCATACGACTCCCTTGCAGGAGTCGACCCCAAATTCTTGCTTACATGACTGTGAGAGAAAATGTGAGTAAATGTTTAAATCATCTTAATTAGCGTTAATAAAATTGTGACATTTATCTTCTTTTAAATATGATGATGCACCCTTTGTTATCCAGTAGGACTTTCTGCCTGGGCTGAGGAACAGGAACGGAAGGGGGGTCTGGGCTCATCTCTGCACTTTTCAATAGGATTTCTCCCGTTGTCTCACGCTTCTTCGCTATAACAAAAGACACAAAAGTTCAATCACACTACCGTACCAGTTAAACAAAACTATTTCTAACAGGTTTCTCCCTCTACTGTTAAACATTTCAGTGACTGTGGGCATTTCATTCGGCTCAGGCTAAGAGCTGTTTACATTCCTGGCCGAATTGTTGATACCCGCTTCCTCATCCTGTACTCACTCATGGGCCTCTTTCTGAGGGAGCTTCTCACTAAGTCATGTCCAGGCATTGTGGAGAAACGGTTAACCCGTTGATCGAAGAACCAGTCACCTGTTGTTTTCTTGAACTCCCTGTAAGACAGTTTTAAATTGGGGGGGGGGGGGGGACACACTACTTCAGCAGTTAAATAACAGATGGTTCAGTGGTTAATGTTTACCCAGCATGGTGTGAGTAGACTACGTTGAGCTCCTTAATATATTTGCAACAGTATTGTTCCATGGATTTATCTATTTTGTCAGCAACAAATACTACAAGAAACATTTTTTTAAATGGTGATTTGATTTTTTTATCTTAGGTTTATCTGATCCAGATATAATTATTACTGGAATATAGTGACTCTAGCAGGTTAAGGTAGAGTATAAACAAAACTGTTTCTTACAACTCTTTGGCACACACACTGCACAGCCAGGATTTATTGGGGCGGACTGTTCGGCAGTTGCGGCACACATGATGATTGCACATCTTACACTGGCTGGAAAAAACAGCAAGTCGACTCAGAGGCTCCAGGCATCGGCCACAACTGTGCTGACTGTATGTTCCATTGCTACGCTTGGCCCCTTTCCTCTTAACGTCCAGCAACTCTGTCTTCAGCTTCCTACAACAAGAAATGACATGATCATGCAGTGCAGGATAGATTTGTCCTTTAATGATGCATCTAAAAATCAAACACACATCTTTATAACGTGGACATACTGTGTATCAAAATATGGAAAATGCAGAAATCACAATCAACATTCTTTTCAATGCATTTAACTGTGTTCCACTGTTGTGTAGATGGCAACCTATAAGTCAGATTCTTATGAAATGAAAACACAATTTTCACATCTGAACATTATGTAATCTCATCATAAAAGATAATACTGAACTAAGCCTAGCTCTAAAAATGAAGAAGAGTACACTGCAACAAAACAAGTGTAGATTAAATATGTGATATATTGTTGTCTAACCTGTCAAACATGTCAAAGCATCAGTGTTTAATGTTATCTTAAAACAAGAAGCTGTCCTGACTTTCAGTACTCGACATTCTGCAGACACCCGTTTGGTTCATACAATATAAATGAAATTCCTACAACAACACATAATAACTATACCCCGACCGAGATTAGATTTATGACGATACAGATATCGATAATTAAGACCAAAGACAAAACAACATATCAGCCACTATTCCTTTAAATATCAAATATATAAAAAAAAAGTAACGCAAATTAACAAGAAGTGCTTTCTTCTCACCGCACTCGTTGCTCCTCAACCTGCCTCAGCTCCTCGTCCCGTCTCAGCACCTCCAGGATCAGCTCCTGCTCGGAGTCAGACAGGAAGCCCAGGTTGATCATGTCGGCAGCCTGGATCATTGCAGCTTTTTACCAAGAGCCCTTAGCACAGGTTTACTAGGACAGATGCATCGAGAAGGTCTGAAAACAAAACAGAAAATTAGGAATAAAATCTATCGTGTCGTGTGTGCACAAAAATGCTTGGTTAGACACTGATTAGTCACTTTCAGAAATCAATCAGACGACTGACAAAAACACAGGTAGACTGAGCTGACTGTTTACTACCAGAGAGACTGCCCTTTTATGATCTCATGTAGGGCAACCTAAGCAGTGCTCTGCTGTAAAAAAGAGGAACATTTTTTTATTAGTGACTTGATGCCCTGCGGTGATGAAGATACGGACAGGCAGAGACAGCAGTGCAGTACTGATAGACGACTGAGTGACCTTTCACTCTTCCTGTTGCCCTCCATGCAGTCAGTCTTCTACAGCCAGCGTGTCTGAGTCCAACATTACAACTCTGCTCAGCAGGAAGTGGTTCACTAATGAGAAAGCAGCCAAATAAAGAACACACTGCCTCATTAGATTATCTCATGGTCAAAAATCTACAGGAACTTCATGATGTATAGTTTTGGAGAAAAAGTTTTCTCTTTTTTGTGTTTAAAAAACCTAAAAACTTGAAAAAGAAGATTAGAGGCGTTTTTCCATGTCAGGCGATGACAGGAATCAGCCCACGACATTAAAAACAAGCTTCTAGCCAAACATAGCTCTCCAAAAATGATAAATGACTAAAAGGAACCAGGATGCAGGAGGATTTTAAAATCCCACAGAAAGTCTGTGCCCGGGTGAAAGGCTGTTTATAGAGTGAGACAAAAACAACATGAACTTGGCCATCATAAATGGTTCCCACCCTCTAAGGATACAGGAGCCCGGGTGGAGTTCAGTATCTCAACCATTTGTTTAAGCCCAACGTTAAGCTTGTCATCTGTCCTGTTCCCATATGAAACTTTAGGCGAGAGGGACAATGTAGAGGAGATTAATCAATAGCTAAGCTGCAATTCTAAACTCTATGTACATGTACTGCGTCCTTTTTTCCTCATTGTTTGAATGCCTGAAGCAGGACTTTAATAATACCTGCAAGGCAACTCCTCTCAGCAATAACCTTCAAGGAAATGGCGCATGCGCTTGCTGCACTAAAATAGTGGAATGACCCTTTACAAAACACTAAACATGATACTTATTTTCTTTTTTTATTTTATTTTGTAAGTGTTAAAAGCTATAGTGTATATATGGAAAGCTTTTACAAACGGGCATAAGAGAGAAAGTTTAAATTAAACATGAAACTCCACAACAGCAGATTAAAAAAAAAAAAAAGTTTGGCATCTTTTAAATCTTATATATTTTTACATATCTGCTGCAAAGTATGTCGACATAAATAAATCCACGATGAGCTGCTGACGTACCTTAACTTTACCAACAACAGATAGTTTTAATATCCTTAAAACAGTAACGGATTTATCGACCGTGTGGAAACGCTGTAAAATCAGCCAGACGGTGAACCTAATGATTATTAATGATACCTCATTAATGTAAAGAACAGGACACACCTGTCGTCAAGTCGACTTCATCCGGTATTTAAAACTAACGTCACTAAGGGCAACGGCTGCATTTACATGACAGCAAACCCAACAAAAACCTGACAAAGCCGGTTAAAATAATCTAGTGTAATAGTTGTAATGAGAGCCGTGTTTACTCACCCATCTAACCGGCTACACCATCATAAGCTGCCTCCTGTCTCCAGGACTCTTCACTCTGAGTTGGAGGACTACCGACTACCGGAAGATGAGGAAAGTTTGCAGCGCCTCTCTACATTTTCCGTGGCAGGTGCATTTCCTTTGCTTGAATGTGGAAAATCTGACCCTTATTAAAACAGCCCGACAGCTCTGTTCCTTTCTCCACCCACAAACTGTTTTAGGAGCGAACAGGAACCAACGGGAAGTGCTTTGACTTGTTTCTGCCTATAAAGAAAGACAAACTGTGGTGTGTCTGGCAGTAAAAACGTGTGAAATGCAATATATAAACATGAACAGCAGCGAAGCATCTGTTGACAAAAAAAGCCAGTACAGATTGCGTGTGTGTGTGTGAATGTTTATTGCCAGACGTATGCAAAGTCAGGGTAGCACAATGCTGTTAAGCAAATGATATCCCTGTAGGTCTATAACTCTAACCTGTAAAAACAAGTCTTACTGCGGCATCTGTAATTTCCATTTACAACACATCTCTGGTTTATAAAAAAAAGAAGAAAATTAAATATAAAAATTAAGCCCCCCCCCCCCCCCCCCCCCTCTCTCTCTCTCACACACACACTTATCTCATCGTATTCAAGCAGGAGATTCTATGTTGCATTTAATATTATTGACTAAAACAGATCACTTTCATGTGTGTAGTGTCAGTTAAACGTGTACATGTCAGAGTCTAAAACCAGGTACCTGTGTGTGTATTTACAGACTCGGGTAGCTTTTGCTGACTTTGTATTTCTTAAAATTAATCCTACACTAAAGAGGCAACTGGATTAAAATGTTTCCACATTCATTCAGGTCATCACTTAATAAGAAAACTCAACTATTTCTGTCTCTTTTAAGACACACACAGATTACTACTGGAGGGATGCACATAACTCTTCCAAAGAAATATGGCCTCATTTGGCTCCTTCGCTGTTTAACTGGGCTGAGCTCTGATCACAGCAAAGGCCTTATCATATGATCATCCTCATTAACCCCTTGTGCCCTTTGTGCATTCAGTATGTTCCTCCACCAATGTGTTCAGGTTTTTTCTTTAACCCATCTATAGCTCAGAGGTTTAAATGAGGTGACAAGGTTTACTATTACAATCATGCCAAATATATAAATACTTTTGTTTAACAAGTCCTAATATGAGAGTTAAATTGGTTTGAGTGTTATTGTAAATTACAACACACTGATATGAGAGTCAGGAAGCAGTGAGTAAACCTCATTCTATATAATTATGTTACATATGAGATGCCCTTGAGCAAGACACTTAACCCCCATCTGCTCCAGTTGAGCTGACCAGATAAGGCTATGGTTGTGGTATGACTTGGCAGCTTCCTGATGTGATAACTGTGAGTGCGAAGCTGGGCGTTTCTTCAAAAAAAAAAAGGAAAAAAAAACAAAGAAAAGAAAAGAGCATTTGTACTCAGTGACCCTTCCCTGGATAAATAATGGTCTATAAAAAAACTGCAGCAGCTGATTTCACTGACAGCAGAGAGGCAGCAACAGTCACAGAAACCAGGCGGTGTGCTGTTTTCTACTCTAGAATGAAGCTGTATATTAAAAACGTATCTGTGTTCATCTCTTTGGTTCACGATGGTCTGCACTCCAAGTCCAGCACAACATGGTGAATATGTGGTGCATATGACTTAACACACTCAATGTGCTGGATGTTTGTCATCCACGATGCACCAGTGATGTCTTTTAAAAGCGAGGTGATGCGGTTTGCTGTGTCATCAGCCCAGGCCTGCCACACCTCTCTGTCAGCTTTCTTCCCTGAAACCTTCTGGGTGGCATCGCTGATTGCTGGAATGGCTGCAGTGTTCGATAATGGTGAGGTAACATTTTGGTGAATGTGTAAAATGCCGCCAGTCGTTTTCTTCAGCAGACGACAGGCGATAGGCCAGCTGTCCTCAGAGCTCGGTATGAGGCCCAGGTTCACCCGGTCAGCAACGTCACACAGCTGGAGCTGGGAAAAAAAACCCCACAAAACTGTCACATTAGTGAGGGTTATTTCTTTTACATGGTCCACTAAACCATATTTACATGTAAAGAAGTTAATCACAGTTTCATGATAAGTGTGATGGCTAAAATGAAATGTTCAATAACTCCTTGGACAAATATTTAATAAATAATTTTGTCAGTGTTTTGAAATAAAGTGTGCTTGTTATCAATGTGCTTGACATAACTGTGAATCACAATATATTTCCACTGAAATAATACAAAAATGAAACACTGCCCAGCCTCAGGAGAGGGGACTGTCGAAGAGATTTATGAAAACAATGATAGATACACACGGACAGCTGTGTTTCTTTCCCAGAAATTTCAACAGAATTTGATTTATTTAGTGTGATATGAACTCATTAAAACCACTGGATTGGTTCCAGTAATTGCTGGTATGATTTTTCAACAGGTATGGGAATAATATAACCACTAGAGGGCACAAGTCAACATGTATATTGAGGTAATCAATTACTAACACTTATATTATTATATTATTATATATTATAAGATCTTATATTGATGTTTTGTGTCAACAACACATTACCTGACAAATAAGCAGTATGGAATGAATATAAAACATTACTTGTTGATTGTCTCCTGGGTGAATCGTGCAGCGGTCAAACACCCCGTTGGCAACCAGGTTTTTCTGTAGAGCTTCGACTGCATCTGGGTTCCACTCGCAGGCGTGAACATGTGTGGCCCTCGCATGTACCAGATATGGTAGAGTAAAATATCCAATACCTGACACGAGATACAGTTATGCCAATTACACAACATACATCACAATTCAAATCATGTTTAATTACAATTGATAGTACCAGTTTTCTGGAAAGGTTTACACCTAAATTTGGAATAAAAACAAAATTCAAGAGTTATATATAGATACAGGATACATAACAGGTGTTTTACTGTTCCCCCTTTTGTGATATTTAAATAAAAAGGAAATCTACAGTGTGTAAATGGCAAGTTTTCCTACCTGCAAATAAATCAACCACAGTTTCCCCTCTGCAGTCAAATCCAGCTACCCGCAGCTTTTCTGTTATGTTTCCGGCTGAGAACATGCATTTGGTAACATCAAACTCATACCTGAAACAAAGTTCAAGAATATGGACTCAGGCATATCAGCCACAATTAGATTACCACCACTGACTGGACATGATTAATACTTTATTATTATTATTTATTATTATTATTATTATTATTATATTATTGCAGTGACTGCACAAAATTGAACACAATAAAAAACATACACACTAAGAGAGAAAGAGAAACAATCGGTAGCAATCCAACACATGGCATACATCCTTTGTAAAACTATATTAAGAAACTACACTGAGGCTCACCTAATTCCATTGTCCACATGTTTGACCCAGCTGTGCTCTCCTAACAGCATCGTCACTACAGGAGATCTAAATCCGTCCGTGGATATTCGACTCATCCTTGCCAGGCGTTTTGCCCCCAGACCTCTGGCTACTGCGCTCCATAGCTGTTGATCTAAAAATGTACAAACCAAAAATCAAATAAAGCACATCTTATTCGGTTACTTCGGTGCTTCTTCTATAAATGTGTAATGAAAATTTAAGGACAGTACTCATTTTCTGCCACAGTGGCAGGGAGAAACAGTTGTCTCCCAGCAAGACTAAGTCTCCATGCCACTGGAAGTTGTGAGGAATATCCCTCCTCAGCTCCTCCGTCCATCTTTCTCCATTCGACTCCAACAGCTGCTGAAGGATTTTCTCTAGTTTATCACCACTTGTCCTACCTCTCTCCTTCTTCGCATGCAGAGACGACTGCGGCAAAAACAGGACGCAAAGGAGACACATTAAAACATTTCAAGATGGAACAAATTGTTATTATCATTTTGCCTGAATGCATGTATTGGTTTAGGAGTGCAACTAATTATTATTTTTATTATGGATTGATCTGATGATTAGTTTTCAATTAATCAATTAGGTGTTTCATCATAAAAATGTCAGAAAATGGTGAAACATGTCAGTCACTGTTTTCCAAAACCCATGATTATGTAGAAAATATTCATAAAAAGGAAGTTGGAAAGAACAGGAAAAGTTTACTATTGTTCATTTGTTGTTGTTGTTATTGTTGTTCAGTGAAGTCAGCCCTCATTACCTGACTCCAAACTATTTCACAGGTACTCTCTGATGCCACCATAGCTCTGAGAAACTGCAGATCAAGTTGTGATACACAAGAGTGTAAGATGGGCAGAAGGACAGTCCCATCTGACTCTTTCAGTAAGCACAGACTTTGGTCCAGGGCAGCTTGGGCCTGTAGACGTTTCCTGCAAGATAAAAGATTAAATTTAATATTATTATTATTATTATTATTATGCTTGGGGATTTAAAGATTACAAATAAAGAAGGATAAAACCTGAACCATCATTATAATAGAAAAAGCATATTTAAGGCCACTAAAAGACAACAGCTTGAAAAAGAATGTTTTATAATGTTTCTGAAGTATCAGTGAATTCTTGAAAAGAATATAAGTAAAAATAAATAACAATTTGAACGTGGGCGGGATATTTTGAGTCAGAGAGAGGGTTGGAATTAAAATATCATAGAGCACGGTGAGTATGGTTATATACTGTATATGTTTTGTTGTTCCCCTGAAGCATCGTTACAATGATAAGCTTGTTTATTTATTTATTTTTACTGTTGCTTCTGATTGAGGTTCTAAATAGGAAATGGAGTAATTTACTTTACTGGTTATGTCTGTTTTTATGTTTGTTTGTCTTAGATTTGTTTTCATGCATGCAGCTGGTGATATTTGTTTGCGTTTTTCTTTTTTGTGAATATATGTTCTGCTATTTAATTGTAACTGTAGTTACATGATATGTATTGTTATTTTATGTACATGCTTGTGTCTTGTTTTTTGTGCTAACATGTTAAAAACAAATGGTGAGAGAAAGTAATATTATTATATGAAATTTCGTACAGACAGCTAAGAAAATCGCATCAATCTTTCTGTGCTTAACTTACTGATGCAGTTCAGTAGTTCCCATCAATATCTGTGCTTCCCATGCTAAACACCTGCTAGCAAGGTTAGCTTCAGCCATTCACTTACTACATAGTTGATTACCTCAACTGTTGCGCATGACACTGCGGCACACGAAGGCAGGGTACACCGTCCATTTACAAGCAAACTAACAAATCCACAGTTTCGATAACTTGCGGTCCAAATGTCCCAATTTAGCCAACGACTATCAGTACAGTTAGCCTACCTGCTTCACAACAACAACAATCCGTGTTTCCAGTCGGACTGTTATGACTAACGGACCATTTACGATTCAAAAAAACCGTCATTGTAAAAACAAACGGCTGCGTCTTAAGTTTGATTGAATGGTTAAAACTTGTGTTATAATGTTATAATGTGCTTATTTTATGTTATAATTTATTTAAAGAACAACAGCTTGTTGCTAAAATAAAAGAAGGCATAAATCAGCAGATGGTCGCTGTCTGCCGACAGATGGAGACAAAGCTTAAAGGTGAGTTAGCTTCATGTCTGTCAGCAGGTATGAACTAAATGACCTTGTGATAGTATCTTAATAAGCACAATGAAAGACATGATATCATGTGGTAAGGGAGCGTAAAAAATAGTAACTTAAATAACAGGTGCAAATGTTTCAGGTCAGTCAGGTGTACATACTGTATGAACACTGAAAGAGGGTGTCATCATCCCTCCTGTTCATACTGACCGTTAGATCCCTTCATAATGTAGTTACAATAGAAGTGATGGAGGCTACAACCCACAGTCCTCCTTCTGTGTAATAATGTTTATCTGAAGCTTCAAATCAAGTAGTTTCATGTCAGTAGATACAGACTTTATGCTAGTAGACATGCTCTCTGATACGGGATGTATTGGTTTTACATTCTTTTTGTTTTGTTGGTTTTGTTGATGAATCATATTCATATTGTTTAGGTACATACATGTCCTCTTGCAGTATGTGTTTGTATACAAGTCGTAGTCTTTTGGGGGATAAAGTTATCTATCTGCTATTTCCTGTTATGATCAAACTTCCTCATCCTCCTTGATCTCTCCTTACGTAACAGAAAGGGGCGTCAGGATTAACAGGCAGACTTTTATCTGTCTGCATGTCAAATGAGTACATTTGAACCTAAATTGACAGACAGGCAGGTCGACAGGTCATGTATTAATAATGGTCGGTGGAGGAGATGTAAGGGTGGTTGAGGGTGGAGGATGTTTGGTTCCTGTTGTCTGGCTCGTTTATGGTCCAGCCCTCTGATGAAGTGACATCTCCTCTGTTTTGTAACAAGAAAGCTATTATTATGACTGAACCTTTAAGACTTGAATTACAGCACATATATATATATATATATAGTCTATATGGCCAATGTGAATGTCATTATTGTTACTGACAATATTATGTTGAAAGAGCACTTCCCTGTCTATTGTTGGCATCTTAATAATTTAGACTAGAATCAATCCCCATATTTAAGACAAAAATAAACTGTGGTTAGATAACATTTTCCCCTCTTGTTTTCCCCACAAACAACAAATGTAAAAATATTCCTCAACTTGTACTCAATAGTTTTAGTAACGATTATTATTTTATCATCAACTTTGAATTCCTGGTGTTTTATTGTCACGTTTTCATGTTTCTACTTCCATTTTTCTTACATACTCTGGATTATATATGAAAACTTGTTTCAGGCAATTCACTATTAAAAAATGTCCCATGTAAAAATCAACATGTGTTTGTGGTTAAGAGTCAGAAGTAACCCTTGTTTTTACCACATTGTATAACAAATATGAGGAACATTTTATAAACTAATATCCAAAAGCAGCTCTGTTGTGATTGGACAGCTACATATTTAGACTAATGTCAATCAATCAATCAAACTTTATTTGTATAGCACCTTTTATACAGGTTAGTGTGCTTCACAGATGACTGACGATAATAAGACAGAACAAAAGTAAACAAAACAATTTGTAATAATAATATATGTAAAGTATTTTTTACAACACAAAAAAGTCACAAATCCAAATAATCTATAAAATAGGGCTGATATGGACAAAATCAAATACCACAATATTTTTGACCAAATAACCTCTATTGATATTGTATATATGTATGATATGATATGTAAATGACAAGCATGGTATAAAGCATGACATAAGACAGGGACCTCTGCAGTGTTTACCTCTGCTCTCTGGAGCCTTTGAACACCTGAGGGATTAATGCATCCAGTGTCTATAACCAATTATATTAATTATGAATTCATTATGAACTGAATGCCTTTCTGTAGAGAGGAGCAGTTTAACATATGAATGTAATCTAAACAGGAGCTTCATGTCTGTCCTTTGTTCCTTTCTTGTTCCACCTGTCCTGCCCCTTTAAGATTAGACATTTCAATCTAGGCGTGTTTCCTGCTGCCATTGACTAAAACACCAAGAGTTCACGTCCTGCAGGGAAAAGCCTCCATATGTTCGCTTCCACACCGGCTGCGGTTATTATTTTTTATTGTTTTCTTACAGTAAGGCCAGATGCGTGGTCACAGTCTAAAGCTCAGCTCTGCGATCATTTATGATTTATCGAGATGATATGAATGTCAGTCAGTCAGTCAAGGTCCGCTCTACACAAGCAGCAGCAGCGGCTGGATTTTCTGTCCTATGGTGGGAAACATCTGCCACAAGCATTTGGATGAATTTCTAATCAATCATTTCCTTTATCGGTTAGGGATTGAGATTGTTTGCCGGTGTGGTTTTAAGGCAGCGTGGGATCCTCCGTGTGGGAATGACACTGGGAATAATATGGATCAGAAATCATCGATGATGTGACTGCGACAATCCCGTTTTGCAAATGGATTGTGTGTCACACTGAACAGCGTTTGAGTGCAAGATCCTCCTGAACCCCGCCAGTGTATTGTCTGAATAACAAGTCGCATTAACCACACAGAAGAACTGTGTCGAAGCCGAAGACAGGACACCATGTCGGCGGTGATGATAACGCGGAAGGTCCGAAAATGGGAGAAGCTGCCGGGTAAAAACACTTTCTGCTGCGACGGTCGGGTGATGATGGCCCGGCAGAAAGGAGTCTTCTACCTGACTCTGTTCCTCATCATCGGCACCTGCTCCCTCTTCTTCGCTTTCGAGTAAGTCATGTCCTCTGTATGGATCACACACATGTGAACATATGAGCACCATGATCTGACTTCTGTGTTTATAAGTCACCTAAAGTCCACAGTTCATGGTAGCTGCAGTGTGTCTACTCCGACAGTGCTTTAGGATATTTTTAGGCTTTTTAGTCTTTCTATGATTGCTGTCTATTGTTTCCCCAATTAATGATCAATCCTTTTGTCTATGAAATTAGAATAAAGCCACCAGAGACCCAGGGGAGATCCAAATCCCAAATATAGTCATATAGGATTAATAAAAAACATCACAACTATCACATCTAAGAAGCAGAAACCAGAAAGTGTTGGTTTATTTATCGATTTATCTGTCGATTATTTTCTTGATTTAGTCGATTAGTTGTTTGGTCCATAATCGATCGATCGAATTATCGATTTCTCACAGCCCAAGGATAAAATATGCCAACTAATCATTGTAGCTCTATTATGAATTAAGCTGTCTTTTGTTTTCCCAATTAATGATCTATAGCTTTGTCTATGAAATTTCAGAAAGTAGTCCAATATGATTCCTCAGAGACAAAAGTGATGTGTTCAAATGGCCTGTTTTATCTGACCAGCAGCCCAAAGCCCAAAGATATTCATTAAGAATAAGAAAAGCATGACAATCATTGCATTGGAGAAGCAGGAACAAGGCAGGAGTTGGTTTATTTTACTTCAAATCTGATTATATAATTGGAGCTGCAACTGTTGATTATTTTCTTAATTAATCGATCGAATGTCTGAAAAATGTCGATTAATGTTCCACAAAGTCCAAGGGTTAGGGTTAGGTTCAACCTCAGATGTCTTCGTTTGTCCTGACCAACAGTCCCAATGATGTTCAGTTTACCTTCATAGAGGACTAAAAAAAATAACAGAAAATCATTTGAAGGTTGAAGGAATAAGAGCATTTTAATAAAATGACTCAAAAATGACTTATTGATTAATCGATTTAAACGTTGCAGCTCTCTTCACAGTAGCTGCTGATTCATTGTTTCAACTATGATTCGTAAACTCGTCTCAACAATTTGTGTTTCCTTGCGCAGCCACGCTGTAAACCAGCCTGTCACCTCCCTGTATGGCCTTCATTTGTAATCAGATATGCGTTTTGATAAGCCTCCAAACACACCGTGGATGCATGTTTTCTTGCTCTGAAGTCAGTCCCTGACAGAGGAAAGCTTTACGACTGACCACATACTGATGTGTTTAATATTTAATAACCCTAACTGTCCAGCCTTGCCTCTGATTCAAGAAAAGGGAAGCTCAGCAGTTCTGCCTCAACCCACCGCTCACATGAGCCGATGGACTCATTATTCCTGCAAACACCACCAGCCGGCTCAGGTGCAGTTTGTGAACCTAAATCCTGTCAGTAAGGCGAAACACAGGAGTTTGTTTTTGTTAAAATGAAGAACATGACTCAAAAAAGCAGTGCACTGCTTGCCTTTTAGATTACAACCATTGTCGACCTTTATTTCCTCATTCTTCTCTATATTCTGGACAGTTTTTAACTGATAGATCAGGCACAATGATTTAGCACAAATTCCTGCATTGTAACACAGTAACCTCTTTTGACTGTGGGTGTGTACGTAGCGACCAGGCTAAATGGATTTGAAGCAGAGGAGAGAAGTAGCTGCTCTCACATAGCGCCGAGCCCTTCCCCGTCTCAATCTGCTCTGCACTTAAATGGCCTCCTGCTTTCCTCTTGAGTCCAGACAGAAGGAGCTGTTGTCCGGATCAGATAGCGCTCACACCCAGCATCCGTAGCCTGGATGAGGCTTTGAGGCCAGTGACTAATGGCTGGAGGGTTGTTAGCATGCTATGTTCATATTACAGCGGAACATAATTATGTCTGGTGGGACGGATGGTTATTAACGTTGAGATTGGCCCAGACAACATGGGGGTCATTTTCAAACTCGCCATTACACAGCATGTTGATACATATCTCACTTTAACCTCTGACAAAATAATTACCCTGAGGTTTAATGCGTTCACTAACTCACTATTAGCAACTCAATTTACTAGAAGCATCGGTATAAGCAGTTTGTATTAAGGCTGCAACTAATAATTATTTCAGTTATTGATTCATCTGACTATTTAGAATCAATTGATTAAATGGTTTTTTTCTGAGACATGGTTACTGTTTCCCAGAGAGTTCGTCTAAGTAATAACCTAAAGATATATCAGTTTATCATCATATATGAGGAAAAAATGCAGTAAATCATCACATTTGGGAAACTGGAAGAAGCATTTTTTGTTGAAAAATAAATTGATTATTAAAATAGTTGCTAATTAATCTTCTGTTGATCAACTAATCTATTCAGTAATATTCATTTTTTTTTCTCTAGATGTATGGTCACTGTTCCAAAAACAGAATACACTAGCCATAATTGATCAAAAACTGACTCTTGTACGAGGTTTGGCAGTGATATGATGCTAAACTATAGTCTACTGAATACGTAGCATGCATGAAATTGCATTAGTATAATCTAATTTTAAGAAGAAAAGCTTTTTGTACATCCTGTTGTGCTCTATCATTTTGTCATCTTTGTTCTGGAGGGTTCATTCCTCACATGTGGGCTTGAGGTGAAGCTGTAAGCTGCAGTGCAACAAGGACAGGAGAACAGAGAAGGCAGTGTCCTGCATGGGCTGGCTCATATCCAGCAACCAGCCGAGCAGACATCTCATTTTTATCACCAGCTATCGGCCCCCCCGTGCAGGGAGACCTCTCTGTGCTTTAATTTGTGCTAAATTGTGGAAACAAGTGGCCGAATACACAAAAGGAAAGAGCCATTTGGAACGACTAGACGAATTACTCACTGAGGAGGTGCACCAAGCCCGATTTTCCTCGCTGGCCTGAATCAGTGTTGGGACTTAATGTCTTAACACTGTTGATTTGAGCCCATCTAGTATCCACTCCTCCTCTTTCAAAATCAGATTCTCAAAGGCTTTCTCACAGTTGGATGTTCTCTGGTTTGGTTCCTGTTTGTGCATATGTGAGTGTGGTGTGTGTGTGCATGCGTGCATATGTGAGTGTGGTGTGTGTGTGCATGCGTGCATATGTGAGTGTGGTGTGTGTGTGTGTGTGTGTGTGTGCACAGCCACCTATGGAGCTTGGATGAAAGAACAAGAAACTGGAACACAAGGACAGTGTGTCATCTGTCTGTCCACTGCAGGACGCTGAGCTACGAGGCCAGAGAAGCATATGTGCATGAAATGACACTGATCATGTGTCTTTGCCTGTGTGTGTTTTTACTCTTTGTATATTAATATGTTGCAAAGTGGAGGCTCTTTGTGTGTCCGGCTGTCCAAACGTCTTCCTGTCAGCTTCAGCTAATGCAAAGCTGTACGGATGAAGGAGAAGTGCAGGGCTGAGCCTACAGAGCGGATGCTCTTGTAGGAGATCTTGTAACCGACCCTGGAGCATCTAACCCCACCCTGCCTCCCCGTTAGCCAATAGAAAAGCGAGTGCCGGCCCCGGCTAAATGAGCAATAACATGATTTATGCCCCATTCAGAGTGCATGCTCCATTTACAGTAGCAGTGATCTACAGGCTTTGTTCTCTGAAAGCTTCCCTGGCAGGATGAGAGTGCTGGTTTCAGATGAAGTGCTATTTTTTGCCCACATATATTGCCAATTTATATGTTTCCTCACTTTGACTTCATTTGCTTAGTTTGTGATAGATGCTTAATGTCATTCCTCTCCTAGGGGAGGTGTATAGAGTTATTTTTCATCTGGCTGAAATTAAATCATCAGGGTTATCATTATTCTTCATTTCGCTTATTGAATATTCTATGACGCAACATCTGTAATCTGATCTTTAATCCTAGAAAAAGGTCCATGAGACCAGCTCTCATGTTTCATCTCTCTCATATGGTATTTAAATGTTGCATAACGAGGATGACTGATTTAAACCGGACAGCAGATTGTAACCTTAGTGTAAAGCAACGAGTTCAAAGCTTGCACCAGTTTGTGCCTCTCGTGTATTAGCATTACATTTCAGTGACGGAAAAAAACCCAGACAGTCATTGAAGAACATTTACTGCTGCACTGAAGGTATTTCCACACAATCTTCAACGACTCTTCAAATCGCCTGGAAGAAAAAATGTTGTTTTTCCCAAATTGTGCTTCTTTTTCTAATATGTATATCCTTTCTCAATTTGTCCAACATGAACTACATTTTCAAATATTATCATCATTCATATTGGTATATATTAATTTTACTTACCTATATTTTTATTTTGCTTGTTTTTGTTTACAAAAAGAGCAAAGACATTTGTTAGTTCTGGCTACCTGGATTAGAGAATATAGTCACAGTTTGAGAAATGGGTTAAAATCGTTAATATTTCTTTATACACTTGGTTAGAAGAGTCTTAAATGACTCTGGAAATACCTTCGTAACAGTCATAAATGCTGTTAAATAACCCGGGTTTTATATATTTTCTGTAGAATATGTAGAAACGAGCAAATGTCTGAGATTTTGACTGCAGTGAAACACGAAACCTTCTCTAATCAGAGTGTTTACTTAATTCAGTAATGGAGTGATTTTGTGTCTGCATTTGGAACGATGTGAGAGGGCAAATGGAGTTTGTGAGCTTTTATATCCAGCGGTGCTCTAGAAACAGGCAGACAGAGCGTTGTGTTAGAGGCCACTGTGGATCTGCCTACACACCAAGTGCATAATTCATTTATAGTAAGACTCATGCAAGCCTGTTAACAGCTTACAGCTGTTAAGTATTAATAAAGGTAGGACTTGAAATGTTCAACAAAAGTTAACTGTCACGACTCACTAGGGCACGACAGTGATGTGTAAATTCAGTGGTTGATGGCACAAGTTGATTTTAATTCGACTATAACCCGACTTCAGATGCTTCTCATCTGTGAGCTGGTGTGATCTTGTGTTAAGAAGGGAAATCCTGTAGATTTAAGTCTGTTGTAGACACGCCCCAATACATATAATGCCTGCCCATCCCTAAACATTACTCTCTCTCCCTCTCGCTCTCTCTCTCTCTCACACACACACACGCACCAAAGTGAAACTCATACTGCGCATGCAGACTAAGCAATGGCTGGTTTATCTCTTATATAACACTGTGTAATTGTTTTACATGTTTGTCCTTTATGACTAACTGATTTTAAGCTAAACAGGCTTCCTTTGGTCAACAATACTATAACAATAAGTTAGATGTAGAGTTGCTTAATAAGCAATCTATGTTTGTTGTGTGGTTTTGAATGTATGGTCTGCACAAGGTTACAGTCAACTTTTCACCCCTTAGACATGCTGTAGACACTGTGGGCCAATCAGTAACCAATATGACCTGTAATTATAGACATAAAATACCAAAAATACAGAAAGTCAGCAAGATTTTACCAAAATCCAATCAGTAAGATGTGACCCAGATTAATGTTTAGATGTAGTGTCGGCCAAGCCAGTGGTGGAAGAAGTACTGACTTAAAGTAGAAATACCACTATATTTACCAGCAAAATTGACTTCATGGATAAAAGTATTATTTCTTTATTATTTCTTGTAATATTAAAATGGTCATTTTCTTGATCAATCATAAAATGTCAGGAAATGGTGAAAAATGTCAGCATACCGACTTCCAATTTTTGTCTGGCCAACAGTCAAAAAACCCAAGTACTCAAATACTGCTTTGCTTGTACAGTACTTCAGTAAATGTATTTTGTTATTTTCTACCACTGCGACTAGGTTAGAAGAGAGGCAGCGTGTTAGTGGAGATCAGATTGATGATGTCACAGATGAAAACATCTTCTGCGCGTGCACAGAGGAGCTGATTAAGTTCAGATTTTCTGCCTCCTCTACTGTGACTGATGACCACAGCGTCACCGCCAGCACCACCCTCTTCCAACGGAAAAGGAAACGGTCACATCCAGGAAGGACGTGCAGCCTTGATGGGAAGCGATGATGAAGCGTGTCTCGAATGCGTACTGATCACCATTACAGGAATTACACTTCATCGACAGACGGCCTCGCCTCAGCCTGAATCTGGCTGCTCTCTGCTGTTTGCACTAACAAATGGGCCAAACATACTTCACAGGGCTGCTCCAGTGGAAATTTCTATTGATTTGATCTCCGCTCCTTGTTTCCATTATAGTGAAAAAGGCACTGCAGGAAAACTGCTCAGACCAGTCCAGCAGGTGTTGTGTGTTGTTGTTGTCAGAGCTCAGGTATGCTGACATGCCTGGTTCAGCATAGTGAGGCCAAACAGGTGGACTTTGTTCTCCACCATGTTGTCCTGTCTCCTCAGCAAAATCCATTTACTTTTACATTCCTTTCAGTCAGTTTAAAATGATACAAATCAGAGGAAAGCAGCAAGTCCTTTTTTAGAAGCTGGAACCAGCAAATATTTTAACCTTTGCTTTGCTTATACTTGGGTTATTAACCATACATCAAAATACTCCAGTTGTTGAATATTTTCTGTTAAGAGCTTCTGCTCTATTTATAAGATATGAGATGAACAGTACAGTCCACAATTATTTGTTAGAGTAATGAAAATATAATCTTGCTGTTGGTGACTCACAGTAACTTTTAAATAGTAGTGACTTATAGGTCATACGCATTTATGTAACAGTATATGCAATGTTCTGGCTGATATATGATACAGATAAATGGCTGGTGTCCATATCGGATATTTTATTCCACACAAATGCACCTTTTAATTCTGTGTTGAAAAATGTATTTCAAAAACATTAATATTTATGTGTAGGGCTGCAAACAATGTTTATTTTTCTAATCTTTTTATCATTTTTGTGATATTTCAATTAATCATTAATCTGTAAAAATGTTTAAAGTGTCCAAAGTGATGGAAATGATTTAAATCTCCACCTACACGTTCTAGGTATCTCCTGACATGGTAACAATTGCATGTTTGGAAATAAAAATATTACTGATTGAACAATGAAGATTACAAAACAATCTATGTATGGGCCACTTAATACATAATGCATAATGTCTATCTGTGGAATGGATCAAAAACCCCATATATTCAAATCAACCTCATGACACAATACTTTGAATTCCTGTAGTGTAACATTAGTATTGCATTATGAATAAATGATCCCGGCTACTTCAACTATTAATAACGGCATGCTGCTGCTGCAGCTGCAGCTGCTGCTGCACGTTGCATCTGTTGTGGCTCTGAGCAGGAGCCCTGCTGGCTTCAAACGGCCTGGCACTCTGAGTTATGCTAATGTTTCTCCACTCTTCCAGAAGGTGAGGGGAATCTGGTATCATGTAGTTTTTTTCATGGCCATGACTTTAGCCCGGTCCAGAGAAAGAGCAGCTCCAATAGCTCAAGACCTTTATGCTCAGGACACCAGTTCAGCATATGTACAGTGTTGCAATATCATGCTTCCTTCTATTTTTTATTTTATTTTATTTTATTTTTTAAAGAGCCCTCTCTCATATTTCTGTAAAGGTTCAATCTACAGTCATATCAAAAATAGATATTTATTTAGCTATAAAATCACAATAGATCAGGACATTACAGGTCATGGTGTTTTACTTTATAATCTTTTTGTTCTCTTTCAGATGTCCATACCTGGCTGTCCATCTGTCTCCTGCTATCCCAGTTTTCGCTGTTGTGCTCTTCCTCTTCGTTATGGCCATGTTACTGAGGACCAGCTTCAGTGACCCCGGGGTGCTGCCGCGGGCTCTCCCAGAGGAAGCTACTTTCATCGAGATGGAAATTGGTGAGTTTACAGTGATGGGTCACATGAAAATCTTTATTTTCAGTGGACTTTTGAGCACTTACTTAACCAGCTTTTTGTCTCTGCAATACTTTAAATCTTTCTCAATAAAATGAAATGTTCATGGTGAAGCCATATCTTACTTAAAATTAGTGAAACATTTACGTCAGAGAAAAAATGTACCTAATGTGCATCATTTTATAAACACTTATAGGGCTGCTAACTGTAATTTTTGTTCTTAATTAATCCAATGATTACTTCCTTTATTAATTGATTATTTTTGTTTTTCTTGGTCTTATCATGTAAGCCTGAGAAAAGCAGCCAATTCTCACATTTAGGAACCTGGAACCATCACATCCTTTGCTAAAAAAAAATACCCAAACAATTCATCCATTGTCAAAATAGTTCTTTCAATTCTTTCGATTGACTGTTTGTTGCTGCTATTAACATTTCCCACCAAGCAAGGAAAGATTTGTATAGTTTGTAATTTTAAGAAAAACAAACAACCGAAATCAAAGTATCGTTGATAAAAACAGAAAAGACACCCAGGAAGCATGTCGCCTGGTTTGAAGTAGAGTGTGGCCTCTTCTCATGTGACTGCAGCCCAGCACCTCACCTTGAAATGTACATGGCTATCATGCACAATCAGTACTGATAATGCCAGGCAGCTGTCCCTTATCTTCATCCATTTAAATGGTCAACAGGACAAATGTTTATTGCCGTGTATGTACGTATTGTTCCATCATAATCATCCAGGTAGTCATATTCAGCCCGTGTTCCTGCAAAAGGCCAGAGATGTGGACTTCTCATAGGTGGAAGTAGCTCAAGTGAAAGTATTTTGTAGGTATGAATACTTCAGCTTATAGGCTGGTTAAGCAGTGAGCATACAGCCTCAGCTCTGTTGGTTTATTCATGTTTGTTATGCTCTATGATGCTAAAGTTCAGGTCTGCTCATCCATGGATGTAGAGCTCGGTTTGCAACACTCTTTTATTACAAGGGATCTTGTTGTCTCATCACCCAAATCAAACTACTCTGTTTATAAGTAAACAGTGTGTTTTTGTACCGCTCGCATATACTCCACAGCCTGTCCAGACTCTCTTTATAGCTGGAGGAATAAGCTACTGTGCAATATTTCCCCTCATCCTCACCCACCCTGCCTGTGTGGCTGGTCAGTGTTTACTCTTTGTGTCTGGTAAAGATTCACAGTGTCTTTCAGCCATCACTTTCTCTCGCTCTCTCGCTCCAGACAACGGGCATGGGTGGAGAGTGGTTAGAACAAAGGGCATCTGCAAAAGCAAGGCTGAGGCACTGGGTCCTCTAGGAAAGGCAAGCCGGCAGCCAGCGCTTCTCTCATCATGACTGTGACTCATGCCACTCATAGCTTGGTGATCTAACCGTTTAACTATTATCCTGATGACAATGGGGAAAGTAGCTCCTATGATCCCATATCCCATGTTAGAAAATACTATTGGAATAATCACCACTACTGATTATTTTCATTATGGATAAGTGTGTTGATTGAATGTTTAGTCTATAAAATGTCTTTTTGGAATTTGATTTTGGGTTAGTGTTAGGGCTAACCCTAACCTTAGAGGTCAAAACGGTGCATTAATTAAAACTCATAGCTGGTAAACTTCAGTGTCTGGTCCGCCTCTACTTTCACACTATCTGTCTTTTTTGCTTTATAAACCGACAGGCCGAAATTTTAAATCTGGATGCACTTAGTTTAACACCTTCCATCCTACACTATTATATAGCATGTGTTATGGTTAAAGTCTAACGGAGAAGGCAGAGCTCATTCTGAAGCCGCGCTCTGAACCTCGGTGCTCTGTCCCTTCAGCCTGGTAGCAACAGTCCCGAGGGGGAATGCTAATATGAGGAGAGACATCCCCTTAGAATATATAATGCCACTAGCAGACTGAGCTTTCCTACCCGAGGGAGAGGCATCACTTGAGTGATGAGTCATTAATTTATTATCTGGTTTACCCCGAAAGCTACTAATCTAACATTCTGTAGGCAGATAATGGCCAGTATTTTGTGCTGTCAGATAAAATAAATGTCACCACATTTATGTCTTATGGATGGTCTTAATATAAGCTTGTATATTTGCAGCAGAAACTGTTTTGTTTTAGGAGAAAGAGGATTTTCATCATCTCAGAAATACTCTCTTTAGTCAAGATAATTTAATATCCACAAATATCACATTTTTTAATATTTTAATTTATCCGGAGAAAGTCAATTAAGCTTGCTTGCTCTTTTACATCAACTTCACATTCACGCCCACTCAGTGCTGCTTGATAATGGTAGTTACTCTCCTGAGAGATTTCAATTAACCTCTCAGCTGCTGCCGTGCAACATAATTAAAAAACATCTGGATTCACAAGAAAAGTGAATGTCTCACATAAAACTGTGAAATCCAGCTATTTCAGGGTATTGGATGCTCTAACAGAACGAGACATGGTGCATTATAGTGTTGCTAATACATTTCATTTATACGTCAGTGGATGTTGTCATTCACTGATGTTCTCGAGATTCAGCTCTTCAGATTTATGCCTTAGTTTCTTTTTGTCCTTTTCACCTGAATCACCTGTTTGTGGTGTTTTGCTTCCACAGAAGCTGCCAATGGGAACGTCCCTGCAGGGCAGCGACCCCCACCACGAATCCGCAACGTTCAGATCAACAACCAGATCGTCAAGCTCAAGTACTGCTACACCTGCAAAATCTTCCGACCGCCTCGCGCTTCTCACTGCAGCATCTGTGACAACTGCGTCGGTGAGTAAACGCTTCTGAACGGCTGTCAGTTCATTCAAAGGCTTTTCAAAGTGAGAATAAAGCTCATAGAAATCAGTCTATTTCCGTTTTTCAGGAATAGAAAGGTGAGTAATGTGTTCATAAGTGGGAAAAGCTACGGCTTGCTGATGTGATGAAGCCTCAGCCTCAATTTCCTTTTGGCATCACAGTGATGGAATTATTTTAAAATCATAACTTTATAAATAAATGTTAAAGAAATGAGTTGGAGTGCAAAAGTTTTGGAAAACTGAACCAAACTTCACAGGCAACAGTTTTTTATGTGATGTACTTTGAGGTTTGAAGGCTGTGTTGTGTGTGTGTGTGTGTGTCATCTCTTCATCCTGCAGTCATTTGGTTACTGATGATTGAGGAATGCATTTGAAGGGAGCGTAGACTCATATATGATATGAGAGGAGACAGTGGAGGCTCAGTGAGGGAATAAATGCTCAGTCACTGTGAACACTGGTTTGTCTGTGTGCACCTGCTGTAGAGAAACACACACACATAGTCCAAGCATGACGCAGCAGCATGCCTCAGTCCTCTTTTACTGCTGTCTTATCTTTACCTCCTCTTTTTGTGCTGTTAGTCTCTCACAGGATATGCAGAATAATAAAAAAAAAAACAGCCAAACCATAAATTGTATTAGTTTATACCCGGAGACATTTCTGGTTAATATATTATGAGATGCCAGATGCACACTGTAGTCTGGACAGAGACACTTTTTTATTTGGATTTCAAATGAAATGACTGTGCTAATTTTCAGATTTAATTGTAAGATGCTGATACAAATATTGGGTAGTGGTTGAAGTATTCATATAGTTTACCTAAAAGTGCCCTGTGGAGTTTTCTCTCCAAGTTTAAAAAAAATGTTAAGATGCAAAGTAACAAGCTGCCAAATAAATGTAATGGTGTAAAACGTAGAGTAATTCTTTCTGAAATGTCGAAGTAGTAAAAAAATAGTCAAGTACAATAACCTTAGAATTATATTTTATTTTGACCGTATCCTCCACATCTTACATTTTATGCCTCAGTGTTTGACTGTGTATAGTTGTGAAACTCCATCCAGGGAGCTGCAGAGAGAAGTGTAAAGCAAGATGTTTACCTCTGTTGTTCGCTTGACCCTACCCTGCTTCCATCTGGCTGTCCTCCAAATGATAGAAGAAGAGAGGCAGAGAGGAAGTGCTCACTATATTTAGACTACAGTTTTACAGAAACTGATAGACAAAGCAGTGTTTGAGAGAAGATAAATGGCGTTGATAGAGGTGTATTTATAACACTCATTTGATTTCCAGAATCGTGAGGTCAGCTGTCTAAGAACGTTGCTGTATAGCCTGCTGTGCATTTTACATTTTCACAATCCTGACCTTTTTTTCTTTTCCTCAGATCGTTTTGATCACCACTGTCCATGGGTAGGCAACTGTGTGGGGAAGAGGAACTACCGATACTTCTACCTGTTCACCTTGTCTCTCTCGCTGCTCACTATCTATATCTTCACCTTCGACATCGTCCACGTGGTCATGCGTGAGTATCCTGTGGAGTCAGATTGAAGAATGAATTAAAAGAATGTGACAAAACAGAACGGAGGACCTCTGAAAGAAGCTAACTAGCAGCCAAGCTTCATGTATGCAGACACATGCACATGTGCTGAAAATATGACCTAAATCAAACCAGGAGTTTCCTGGAGCGTGACATGACACGCAACAGCAACTGACAGCTTGACATGATTCCTCCTTCCTGTACGCCCTCCTGCTTTCTTGTTCTGCCCTGCGCAGACGGTAAGAGGACACAAGACAAGGAAACCAGAGTGTTTCTACTCAGGATACTTGGCTCTGGGCTTGTTATCTTAATACTGCTGTAATATGTCATACTGCATTTGCAGCAGAGTAAAAAGAAGAAAAGCAGTGAAGATTTTTTAGAAAGTCTGGTCTCTTTTAACCTCCTTCTGTTGCTCTGTTCACAGGCTCAGTGGATGATGGCTTTTTGAGCACTTTGAAGGAAACGCCTGGAAGATATCCTTTTAACCTCTGACCTATGTTTGACAATGTGTAAAGTATTATTTAATGAATTATTAATAAGATGCTGTAATCTTACGTAACTAGCTTACCGTAGGCATTAGTTTTGTAGGGTTACAGGTTATGTTAAAAATACCCCTTTTTACAACCACTGTATTCACTGTATACTATATGGACGCTAATTCAGGATGCTATCAGAGTTTCGGCTAACGTTAGCAGCTCTTTACTGGAGTTGGGGAAGCTTGCAGGCATTACCTGAGAGGGTAAAGTTTGCCAAAAACACATTTCAGTCGTCATCCTAAACACTTTTTGAAACAAGTGTGTAAACTAAGCAGCCAAACAGAGTAGATGACATATTACATAAACACATTAAATGTTAAAAAAGTGAAAAAATAACACATTTGTGTTAAAATCATATACAACTGTTATGTTGTATGTTGTTATTATAGGCATGGAAAGGAAAGTGAATGGTTGTTCCAACCATCAATTAGAGTATTAAAATTATTTCAGGTTTCTATTATTCTTATGACTGCTGCATTTTAGAGAGATGACAAATTAATTTTTCTTGTAGCGCCTACAATGACAATAAGATATCTTATGTCTTAATCACCGTAGCTAGGCGTAGCAACAGTAACGTAAAGAACGGTGCTTAGTAAAAAAGATAATAATAAGCTTCCTGCTTTTACTCTCTTATTCGTTGGCTAAAATCATGTTATGTAATTGTCCGGTATTTTGTTGTCGCCTGCTGTGCCCTGTTTGTTCAGTGTTCGTGTCAGGCAGAAAACATCTGTTGCTGTTTTCTTAACTGGAGTTCACTGTGCTGGAGGTGTTGGTGTGTTTCTTCACTCTGTGGTCGGTGGTGGGACTGACCGGCTTCCACACCTACCTGATCTCTCTCAACCAGACCACCAACGAGGACGTAAGTGCACCTTACTGCACGTTCAATGATCAGTCCATTCAAACTGAACATAAATACAGAAGAATGGTGGTTAAAAATAGAATAGATTTGTTTTGTATCTCACTTGTTTGGTTAAATAATAGATGGATAAATAAATACTGAACAATGACTTGTAAAAACATGAGCTCACAGGCAACCGTTAGTTTTCTGTAACAGTTTTAACATCAATTTATCATTTTATTATAAGTGACTAAAAGTATAAAGTAATCCTCTATTTAAATACACTCATACAGGCATTATTTATTTAAAAAAAAACAACCTTTGAATATATTATACAAGTGGTCCATGGCCCCATCTACACTGGTCAATTCAATTGTCTAATATCTGGATAAAATACAGATGCTATTTAACACACTTCCATGTACTTTTCCTTTACCCTTTTTACATTGATTGCAAACGTCTTTTCTTTCACTGTTTGTCCTTGACAACATGCAAATCAGGGTAGATCCTAATACAGTATATAGTGTTCGATGGCATTGCCCTAAAGCATTTGTGCTAACTGTCAAAAACACCAGAGGAGTATCATTTACAACTATCTGTAACTAACAGAACAGGTGTAATATATATATTTACATTAAGTTAGACCAACCCCGGAGATAAAAAACATGAAGAAATGTATTCAAAGTCCAAACATTTTTCTTCATATACTTAAGACTTAAGCTGAGGGTTTAGACTGTGACTATGAAGGTTAGTGTGAGGATTAGATTTAGATTAAAAGATGGGCACATAGTGAAGATAAAGTGTAGTTTTAAGAGTATGTCTGTAAATGTTGTGATCAGGCAGCCTGGTTTCATGTAGCTGGAAAGATAAACATACATCGGCACGGTGTAAACACTACAATTTCTAAGAGCAAAGAGCTGTTTCCTTGACAACGGCACCTCTGAAGGACAGAGAGCTGGTAACTGTAGCTTGTTAAACAAGACTATTATATTGTAAACTCAAGTAAAGCAAATAGATACAAAACTGAACTCGAATAAAAAGAAAATAAATTGTCTATTTATAACATGTTTATCTATTTACCTGTCTATTTATAACCACAGTGAGATTTCAGTCTTTCTTTGTTCTGTTGTCTGTCTGTCTGTCTGTCTGTCTGTCTGTCTGTCTGTCTGTCTGTCTGTCGGTCTGTCGGTCTGTCGGTCTGTCGGTCTGTCTGTCTGTCGGTCTGTCGGTCTGTCGGTCCTCATATGAAGTAATAAAGCAGAAAGTTATGCTGTTGATTAATCTTTTTGGATGCAATTCAGCCTATTTTTATCCAGTTCAGCTGCACGGAGACCAGATGAGCCAATATAGAGCCAAATGACAAATTGACTTGGAATGATAAAAAAGGAGCAGCCAGAGTCTCTCTGCTCACCAGCAGGCCGACACTATCTGAAGCTGCTGCTTTTACTAAAGTGATGATTAGTGGTTAAACATTTAAAAATAAAAAAAATACTTTTCCTTAAGTAAAAGATTGAATTGAAATGCAATAGGAACAAAACAGAGAAGCTGGTTTCTGACTGGTCTGTTTTCTGAATTGTCAGCTGCATTTAGAAGAAGCTTCGGAGGCTAAACGAGGAAAAGAAATATTGATTGCTGGAGCACATTACCATCAAGTCATTATTTGGTCACTACACACACACACACACACACACAGTCATGTTTCCATCACTTCAGAGAACATTCATTTCCTGGAGACTTGTTCTAACCTTAATACTTACCCTGACCTTACCACATCTTCACCCTAAAACTAGTAATTTACAATAAGGGGATTTGCTTTTTGTCCCTATGAGAAGTTGAGTCTCTACAACATGACATGACAACAGATTTATGTTTATTATGTATGTTGAAAAATGTATATTCAGGGTGGTGTAAAGCAGCTGATGGTGATGCGGGTGGAAGAATCCACAGAGGGAGTCATTCATGTGTCTGTGTATGCTACCGTTAAAAGTGTGTATACCTGGAGGCTTTGTTGGTCCAGATTTGCCTGCAGAGGCCCAGATGAGAAGCAGCAGGCGGTCGTTGGTTGGAGGTTCTGAAAGAAAGAGAGAGAGAGCACTCATACTTTGTTGTAATGATTAATTTATTATTCCCCCTTTTTCATTCCTTTGGGACGACTGGCCTCCTTTTTTTTTCATTTAAGCAGTAATGAAGCTCTGCAATGTGCACCTACAGTGTAATGTTGCCCCAGGAGTTGAAACAATGGCCGTCAGCCCGGGCCAGGCATTACAGTATCTGTGATTGGCCTAATAATAGATGCATCGATACCTGCTGGGGCTGGGCAGGCTGCCACAACACTGCTGTGGATGAGAGGAAGAGGAGGGGGTAGACAGTGAAATGAGGGCGAATAAGAGAAGGCACCTTGAGTGTTGTAGCTGGTCTACCATAGGATGGCACATGCTCTGTCTGTGTCTTCAACCACACACACAAATACATGCAGGGATGCAGTACCGTATGTGCAGACTGTTGACCTACATCTGCAGCGGCTAAAATAAATCAGATTTTTTTTTTTTTTTCAATCTTTGCCAGTGGGTCAGTCAGTCAGTACAAAGTCATGCTGTGCAGCCAAACATTGTTCAAACACACTCAACATTTCAAAGATATCAAATGAATATCTGTCTGAATTTGGGGGAAATGCATGTAAAATGTTGCACAAGGCACCGAATATTAGCATTCAGCGAAATGGTGCCGTGAAAACATGCTGATACAGAATATTGTTTATTGTTTATAGGGGACAGTACTTAATCAATGAGATGATTAGTGGGAGAAGAAAGAAGAAAATCCAATTATTCTGATACATAAATCTGAATTAGATTTTTTGATTGATCAGATTTTTGGTGAAATGTTGGATCATTTGAACATTTATTGAAATTAAACCATGTGAGAAGTTTAGAGGTAAAAATCACTGTTATTAATAACTCACAGACATCTGAAATGTCACCCTGATGAGACACTACTTTTTGTAAGACCGCTGGTTTCATCTTTAACAATGTGTTTTATTTTAAAAGCTTATATTATATATATTATCCATTTCAATCAAATCTTCATTTGAAAAGTAACTAAAGCCGCAGCATAAAATGAAAAAAAAAACTACCTCAGAAATATTATTAGGCACAGTACTTGAGTAAATGTACTTGGTTACTTTCCACCACACATAACAATATAATATAAGATAACACTGTAGAATAACATTATGTTCTTTCACCAACCAAGCTGCTTAAAGGGGGAAAAAAGAAAACCGGGCGTTAAAATGTTTCTCCTGCTTGATGATAATAATAATAATAATCATCATAATAATAATAATTAATAATAACAATAATAATGCGTAGGACTGAGTGACTGTATACTGTGCAGTGTAGGATTTCTTTCTTTTTTTCATGGGGAATCCTTTGTACAGTTTCTTTCTTAGATTTCCCAATGAATTATTAAAGCAGTTTTATTCTGTAGTTGCTGCGCTGCATGTTCACACCCGTAGGCACACAGAGTTCCCATCAAACCAGGAATCATTAAATCCCCGTTGAGATCCTTTTTAATGGGTCAAACCCAAGCCTGTGAGAATAACATCTAAAATGGAACTATGCTTTTGAATAAGGTATAAAACCCAGGCTCAGTTTGCTCTGTTTAGTAGGATTGCAAGTCAGGATTATTAGCAGTCAGTGTTTAGACGTGCTTCGGATGACACACCTTTCAGTGACGTGTGTTCATTTTGTTTTTGTCAGATCAAAGGATCCTGGTCGGGAAAGAACAGAGTGCAGAACCCATACAGCCACAAGAACATCATCAAAAACTGCTGTGAGGTGCTCTGTGGGCCGACATACCCGAGGTATGTATGATAGAAAAAAAACAGTCGCACGGAGGGTGGTTCATTTATCATGTATTAAACGTCTGTTTTATAGTTCTGGCTTTCTCCTCACTGTTATCAATAAGTATCTGTATCAGTTCCTGTGATAGATTAGACTTTATGCCTGTCCTTTGCCTCATTCTGGTGAGTAATGAGCAGGTTGCAGTTGGTGACTGATTGTCTTGTCTCACTCTCCAGCGTCTTAGACAGACGAGGGCTGATGCAGGAAGAATCGTCTGTTTCTGCAACGTCTGCTGTGCCCTCCTCTTCCTCTTCCAGCAGCAGCAACCCAGTCCCACAAACCACTGTGAGCTGAAGAGCGCACATACATATTGTAGCCTCCTCCTTCTCACAGTTCTCTGACTCTGGCTCTAAAGTGTATCAAGCATACAAAGCACAGAATAGTGAACACAGAACAGACATAAAACTGAGTCTAAAACAATTTAAAAGACCATTGGGGAGAAAAAAAAATGTGCGCTTAATATTTTCTGCTCCGATCTGTCAAGATAATCGCTATCACTCATTAGCCATGTTTGTGCTGTGAATACTTTGCTTTGTAAAGTATCTCTACTTCTACTAGAGTACCAACCATAGCCATTTGATTGGGCCACTATTATTGTCTTTATTTACAAGCATTTGCTATTGTTAAGTCATCCTTATGGTTAATCAGTTGATAATTAAAGTTATGAGCTACCAGTTATCTGTGTTATGATATTAGGAAAACAACACAGTTTAGCACAACAACACAGCTGTGTGCATGTATTCATTCCTTGCATCTTGCTGTCCTCTGCCTACAGAAAACCACAGCTCCACTCATCCCTAATGAGCACACACCTGATGATGCCAAGCCGAGCATCGCTGCCTCAGCAGAGAAGAGCTCCTCCCCCAAAGAGGAGCACCCTCCCGCTTCCAAGCTCCCGCCTCTGGCTTCACCTGAGACTGACGCAGAGGCATCCATCACCAAGGACAAGACCCATTAGATGCATGAGGGGCTGCGCTCGTGGCCACTACTCTACTCCCCCGGCATCCTACTCGGTCAGAAACTGGAACATTAAAAGTCAACGTCTGATTGCTGTGCGGGTGACTCAGTTATTCTTTGACTCCTGCCCTACATTCCGCTAGAGGAGCAGAGTTTCTGCTGCAGCTCCTCCTCTTTCTTTCTCTCCTCACCAGTAGTTGCAGAGCTGTTTGACAGACGCTTACTCCTGAGGGAGGGGGTGTGATTTAATGCAAAGTCAGCAGCTTCCTCTGTCTCCTGAACACTGCATGGAAAAGACACACAGGGGGAGAAGCAGCTGGGACAACTGCAGAAAAAAACCAAACTCCAAGTGAAAAACATCCCTGCAGGTCACTTGTGGGCTCGCTCTGATTGTCAACACTACTCTCTTCTTTATTTAAAATTGCATAATGACATTTAATTGTGAGAGGCCAGTGCTAATATACTCCAAGCAAGTGTCTGGCAAAGACAATATTACTTCTGGACATGTATAAAACTTCATGCATACAGTACGGTCAGTTTTTCAGTTGTGCACACATTACATGCCCTATGCAAATCATGAGAAGCAGCTTTGTGATGAGTGTGGATAGAAAGGTTACACCTATAAACATATGTTTGAATACACATGATGTCCAGGCAGGGGGAGGGCATACAAGCTGCAAGCTCTGTAGCTGAGAAATCCTAACGGCTCCTTCCAGGCAACTAAATATCTACCTTGTATTCTTATACTGCTGCATTCAGTACTGTTGTTACATTGTTGTGTTTTTTTAAAGCGATGCGATCCAGCCCAAACACCTGTCCTTCCATTTTGTATATCATTCAAGGATGAAGTGTGACGTTGACACTCTGAAACGGATGAAATTGCTTTACGTTAAAGTCTCGTGTCCAGGAGATGCTTTGCCAGAGTCCCGGAGTGTGTGAGACAAGACCTGACTTCTGATGATCGTAGACACTAGTAGTAACAGTGCCTTATCATAACAGTTGCACTATCACATGCTACTGAGGTCAACCAACAGAAGAGCCCAAATGAATCCGTTCAAACCACAGATACAGTGTTCAATGAGAAACGCCAACATTTATACTCTTAATTAGTGCAGTGTTTCCTAACCTTGAGGTGGGGACACACACACATAATGGCGTTCAGAGATAACTGGAAAATAGCTCGACATTTTTAGAAATACGCTTATTTGTTTTCTTGCTGAGAATTTGTGAGGAGATTGATACCACTCGTATGTCTGTCCGTTAAGTCCGTTGAGCCAGAAAACGATTAGCTTAGCTTAGCATAAAGACTGAAAACGTGGAGACAAGCTAGTACCTCTAACACTCACTAATTAACACTTTATATCTTGTGTACAAAACCTAAAATATAAAACTTGTGGTTTTACACGGAGTTATGTGTTGGTAGCTTCTAGACCAGGAGCAGTTAACTTCCTGTCGCTCATTTCATAGCTGGTTAGCCGTTCGCCTGCTCGCAGAGATATGCGAGTGATTATTATCTTCACGTCTAACTCTCGGCAAGAAAGCAAATAAGTATTTCCCAAAATGTTGAACGATTCCCTCAATTAATTATTTGACCTCTTACATTTATCTATCTTTTTATTTAGCTCTTGGCATGAAAATGTCTTTTTAAACAATTACTTTTAAAATGAGATGAAAGTAGAAACATATATTATTGTTGCACAATTATGTTTTGTTTGGTTTTTTTTTTAAATTGGACTAATTTGTACTTTTTTTTTCTTGTGAATTACCCAAAAATTTCCTTCCAAAATTATTAAAAAATCAAATTTGGGAGGGAAAAATCACCCAGTTTGGTTAAACTGTTGTCAGCTGGTAGGCACATGCAGCCTTTGACGAGGGGCCGCAAGTAGACAGTGTTGGATTTAAAGGTTTAAAGAAGCAAAAACTAAGCCAAGCCACTGTTGAATTGTACATACTTTATGCAGGTATAGATGTACTGAAACCCTCTCAGCTCAGAGAGGGGGAAGGATGGCAAAAAGGTTTTGTTTTTTTCAGTTTTTTTGAAGAGTTAAGTGCAGCCAGTGTTAATTATTCTGCCTGAGAGCTCAAACACCTTGTACTGCAAGTCATACTCGAGCTGATCGAGTCCTCTCCCTCCATCTACAAAAGACGTCTCTCATATTTAACTCTTCCTCTCCTTTTCATATGATACTTATTCTTACTCCCAAGGACGACGCAGCTTCCACTGCGGCTGTCTGTGACAGGCTCATTATCGCAGAATAAAGCCAAGGCAGAAATGGAGAGGAAGATTTTGATTCCTTCTTTTCACACATCTGTGTATTTCAGAGGGAACGCAGCCTTCTCATGAGTTTATTTTTGTTTTGGTCACAGAGATCGCTGGAGGGGAAAGCATTCACACAAAGAAAAACAAGGGAAAGTCAAGCAAATCCTTAGTATTTAAATGATGTTAGCTTATAGCGAGAGTTTGTAATAGTGACTGTGTTGTATGCGAGACAAGAGTTAGTGTTTGTGAAATATACTTGTGTAGAAATTGTGTAGAAAAGTATAGTATCAGACTCTGAAATCTGCCCAAGGTTACTTATTATTTGACTCAAAACAGTCACAATTTCTCCTAATCCCCTGAATATTTTAACTCTAAAAATATTGCTTCTGTTTCACACAGCCAAGCCAAAAGTGGAAAATTAATTGTAGGATTGTTGGCAGCTGTATTATGGTCATTGTAACATAGCGAAGTAATGAAGACTCATATTAGTAAAAGATGAACCCTAAATGTTTCTTTTCACTACACTCTGATTAGACAGGGACAGATACGTCTGACACGTCTCCTTTGGGAAGATGCTATAAAGTGTTGGCAGTATTGTTTCTGTGAAGTAAAGAAGCATCATTGCTGAATGTTTGCATGGAAAAGGAACTGTCCGCCAAAAAAAACATGCAATTTACAATGAGAAGTACTAAACCAAGAGCACTTTGTAAAGGTGAACTTGTGGAAAGACAGTTGAGTGAATCTCATCGCTTTGCTGTCACCGAAAAAGCAAGAATGTACATGATTGATATTCTCTTAACAGAAGGGACGTTTATGTTGAAAGTGATTTCAAAGCAGACTTTAAAGGGACGGTTGAACTTGGTTTTTAGCTGTGAGGGTTTGCAGTTGCAACGACGACTGTGAGACTTCAGAGCGGACCACGCTGGGCTCTTGTATTTATGATTTTTGTGATAAAATGCCGTGATGTGGTCAGATCCGAATGCTCTGATCAAGCTATTACATTACATTACGTATACAGATACAGTACTATACCATTAATGGAACTCTTATTTATGTTCACTTTGTTTAGTATCAACACTGTGATTCTATGTATTTCATTCAATTTACTCCACTTCTTTTTACATGATCAATGTGTCTGGTAAATAAACAATATTGTCTTATTATTATTTGTGGTTTGAAAGCTGTTTTTTTTCAGTGGTATTAGCGCAACTACAGAAAGACAACCTGTTTGTCTCTATTAACTTCCAGTTCATTCACTGTTATTACCAAATATTAAAAAGAGAATTTGTGTTGCTTCTAGGTATATATTAATTATATCCAGGGTCACTGCCTGGATATTTACAGTTTTTAGGACACATCCTCTTTCAAAACTTTGCCATTGTTCGTTAGTAGCAGCTTTTTATGGAAGATTTTAAATTCCTAAATGAAAACAAATCAAACAGAGACAAAGTAATATACAATACACATTTTTACTTGACTTTCCTTCCTCTTTTCCTTTTATGTACACATTTATTGTGTCATAATTGAATAAAAAACATAATTTGGCTTTTGGCGTTCAGTAATTAATAATTCATCGTTTTTCTTTGTAATGTGAATTTTCCATGTTGCATTAAAATTAAATCATAACACAGAAAACAGAGGAATATTGCATTTCAGTGTTGTCCAGCAGAGAGAAGCATACATGTGCCAACACTGAATACAAAGCGCCAGACACCGCTTTAGGGGGTTGTGACTGTGGGTGGCGGCTTGTTGACACTGACACAGTGCTTTTTTTATTTAATTCTGACACAGTAAATGCATAGTAAAAAGGAAATTAAAATAATGTGTATTATATTTCACTTTATAACATTATAACCTATACACTTATATGTATTCATATAGAATATATTCTATATATATATTAAGTAGAAACATTCATTCTTAATTTTGGAAAACAGCACAAGCTTTCAATTGTCAGGTAGAATTTTTTCGGTTGTCATGGAGATGTCTCAGTTCTATATTTAGGTCATGTGATGACATCTCCATGACAACCAAGCTCATGAGGAAGATGTGAGATGTACAAGTTAAAAAAAATGCCCACTTTTAATTATCCAGGAATAATGTGGCTTTATAATATGATTTAACTCTGCTGCAGCAACAAGAATGATACAGTTATAATAAAACAATGTATCAATGTATGTATTTGATGGCTGCACCATCAAAATAGAAAAACAACTCAGTGGGTTATGTTTTATTTCTTTACATAACAACATACAAGAATACAAGTAAAAGGTAAATACTGAAAGTTACTATACAGGTCAAGTCAGGCTACAGGAAAATGTGTATCTTTACATTCATATTTGTTGAACACTCTACGACATGAAAACATTTGAGACAGGGATGTAATGAAAAAAGCAACGTTTGAATGCTTCCTTGATACCATTGTACACATTTGCAATATAAGACAACCGAAAAAAACAAGCTGACACATTGAGACAAACTGTGCTGCTTGCGTAACAGTGCAAGCAAACTGAGGAAACATGAAAACCACTGTGTTCATATTTCAACCTCACATTATTATAATCACCAGCTCGCTATAATGCAGAGGTGTTTGTTTATAGCATTAAGTTTCTATCCAGACTTCTCAACTGAGAATCAGGGAAAAAAAAATAGTTTGACTTCTCAAGATCCTTCGTCCACTGTCAGCTCCTGCAGTTGCTCCTGCACAGCATCCAGCTGCGTAGTTTGATTCTCCTCTTGCTGCTCTGACTCGTCCTCTTGTTCACCAGATTCTTTGTTTGTCTCTTCCCGCTCTGTTTTTGACTCCTCACGTCCATTCTCTAAGTTCTCTGCGCTCTCAAAGCAGCCTGAATCCCTCGGCTCCTTGGCGTCCTCCACAGATCTGTCCTCCACTTCTGGCTCAGATTCATCGTCAGCTACATGGGACAAACATATTTTAATACAGAACGTCTCAACCAAATCATTTTTCTATTTATTCTAAACTCTGAAAGGTGATTTAATCTTGTTCAGAGGCTTAAGAAACTTTAAGGCCAGTTTGTGTGAGTGATAAACAAATACAAAAGGACAAATCCTGTGTAAACTCCTCTCTGTTTAGTGTCTGTGGTTTTATGATAAGTAAATTTATGAAATTATTTATTATGTAGGTGACATTCAAGCTGGTTGACTGCAGGTCAGAGAGGTTTTTACAGCATGTGATCTTCCTATGATGTGCATGTGTTCATGTGTTGTTTAGGGACTGCTCGTGTCTTTATTGAAATGATTTTAATAAATACATTTATATTATCATTTTTATAGATATCGTAAAATAAAGTGTCTTCGAAATGTCTTAAGTGTACAACAGTAGTTCTTTCTGATGAAGAGAGTTTAAGTTAACACGGATCTTAGTTGTTTTTCTTCAGTCAGGTCATGTGGTAGCTGTTACAAAAAACTAGCAGAACAGGTTTCCTGGTTGTGGTTTCCTGAGTGTTTTTGTGCAGGTTGACACACTGTAAAACTGTAATACTACTAATAGAAAATACAAACTACGACGTCATTCAAACAAGAGAAATATGTCAGATTATAGAATGCAATTCTAGTCAAAATCATCTGTGAGCTTTGATCAATTTAAAACAAGTTTTCTATATTCAGGACAAATAGGAAATTGCAGATTCCAGTGTGTTTATATAGGTCAAAGGTCAAATAGCCTTTTCTCTGGCAAAAAGTTATAGTAAATGTGCTTTCTAACTAACTTTTTAATCAAACACAAAAAGTTGTAAATCTTTCTTTTAATCTGGATATGAATCTCAATAGACACAATGATTGTCATTGATTAACATATACATATTCATTCTGCTAATTTCAATAGTAGTCCATAATCTGTGTTCAACATATACTTATTGTTCTGGGACAAAATATGATTTCTTACAAGCCACTGAACAAATGCAAAATGTGAACGTAATGCTGCACAGCTGAGCCATGAAATGTTCCTAATTATGCAGCTGCAGTAGAAAAGTTATGATGGCAGCATAAAGTATTCACTGAAGACACATATTTTATGAATATGAGTGGCACAAAATGACTCTAAAACAAGTCCTCGGATGATCAGCAGTGACTAAACTTTTTTGTGGTGTTATCCTAAAATTTAGAGGATCATTTTCTTATTGCTACTGTAGATTAGCACCACTATATAAAATTTTGCTGCAGCTTTATAATGTGGATACTTACAGTCTCTGAGCAGTTCAGTGGCGTTCAGGATCTTTGAGCGCTGCTCTGGGTCAGTGATGTTTAGATCATTGAGGTGAGACTCCTTCAGCCCTGCAAAGTCCTCCAGAGTCTGGAAGCCGTGCATGGACAGCAGAGAACTGAGCTCCTGAAACACAAGATAGAATCAACAGAAATATTACTCAGATTGAGACGCAAACCTGAGATTATAGTGAGGACAAACATGCAGTGTCATCAGAATGAAACGTCACGTTACCGACAGACAGATGCTGTCCAGAACCTCCTCCAGAGTTTTGGGTTTGGATTTGGCTCTGTGGGTGCTGGTACTGCAGCGTTTCCGCCTGGCTGGGGGGCTCTCGTCAGGCAGGAGGTTGACGTAGATGAACTTAAAAGAGCCCATCTTGTTGTTGAGCTTCCCTGTCCACGTCCCCACGGGGGGCTTCTCGATGATGTGGATGATGTCACCTTTCTGTAAGAGAGATGACGTGTGAACACCCGGCTCAGATGACATGGTGATGTTACCAAACAGGATATAGAGGGCAAAAAAGGCGATTAAAGGAAAGTCCTTGAGAGCAAAAATGATTTTATTTGTTCATTTTAAACCCCACTCCGCTCTAATCTTTTGTTTTGCTCTGTGCAGAACGTGGTTATAGAAATCAACACTATTACAGTATTTGTACTCTATAACCATCTGACTACTCACTTTATCCTTCGAATTACTGCTTACTGCAAACTAGAAATAATCATTTTTGTAGAAGCAAAGAAAACAAGAATGCGAATGAAGCAAACAGCTGAATGAATAAACACTCGTTCACAGACTTTTCTCATTGTGAACCGTTGTGTAGAATTTGCACTGCAGTGACAGAATCAGTGCTGATACTGTGTTGTTTTCTCAAACAAGTCATTTGTGCCTTCAACGAGAATAATAAACAAAACAACCCTTCTTGTTTCACACGGTTAACAAGCTCCTCGAGGACCGACTTGGCGAGACAACAGAAGAAGCCAGAAGGGCCAAATCAGACACAGACAGAACGACTCACTTGGAGTTTCAGCGACTCCACATCATAAGGGCTGGGAGTGAAGTCGGTGTGGACCAGGGCACGGCCACAGAAGGGTCCGGTGTAAGAGACACCATTCTCCTCCAGTCTCATGCTGTCCCTCTGGCAGTATCCGCTGTCCAAGCTCTGTCTGTCACTACCTGAATTGTGCAGATAAGAAGCGAGGTCAGAGCTATTCTGGGCCTTCAGGTGTTTACAGTGCGGTGGACTTACTGCTGGAGAGCTGGCTGAAGACGGCGATGTGCGCGGTGTCCTCGGAGCCTGTGGAGCACACAGACGTCCTCTGTCCCACACTCAGGTTTGGGTGAAAGTCAGAGTGGACAGGGGACAGGTCCTCACCACTCTCCCCCTGCAGGGACAAAAGACCATAATAAGATTGCAAGTTAATGTCTGTCAGTAGGGTTTGAGTCAACTGTTAGACACCGTAGAGCGCTGAAGAGATATTCAGCTGCATCAGGGAAAAAGTTCAGACTTTAAAAACCAGACAACTACTCTTCCCGCCTTTGTTTTCAAAAGCACAGTACATACATTCATCCACTAGGTGGCGATAGTTTCAAAATTTTAGTAACAGCAACTGATCTCTATTTCAGGAGTAGTGCATTGTCCTAGAAAAATGTGTTTTTGCATCAGCACAGTGTTTAATAGTTCAACTATGTGACAATGTATTAACTGTTTAAAGTACTGAGATGTTATTCAGGTTTAAAAACAGTCTTTACCCCCTCTTCAGCCAGAGCCTTCTGCACCATCTTGGATGTTTTGCGGGTCATGGTACGTGAGATGACGTTCCGCCATTTCTTTCCCAGCTTGCTGCTACTTTTCACTGCTTCCTCTGCTGTTACACCCTCTGCCACCTGAGAGGAGATTTTAATAATTAGCCTTTTGCAAAAAGGAAATCATCAGATGTTAGAGGATCTGAGGACATGAGGTACAACCTTATTTGAAGAAAGTGATGTGATGTTTGAATGTTATTTAACCCTTATATAGTCTTTGGTGTGTTTAGTTTTTATCAAAAGCAAAAATGAAATAAATAACTAATTAATGAGGACAAAGTAAACATCTGGTGAATATTTTTGACTGATTGTGTTTGTTTTGAAAACCCAAAACTTTGACATAATTTGACATGAATTAACCTTCTATCAGGTCAAAGTCCCCACTTCACATTTACACAAACTAGAAAACCTACAGGGTTTGTGGTAACGAGTTTTGCATAAACACATACTGCTGATGCCCACAAAAAGCATGCATGCACGCACACACACACACACACACACACACTGGAGAGCACAGTTTCAGAAAGCATTACCAGCCATAACTTTCTTCTTAAGCTAATTATGTTTCCAGTATTTTTATGAGGCAGATAGTTGCAGCAAATGTACTTTTGTTTAAGCTTTCCGTGCTCTTGTAGACTGTGACTGTAACTTTCCCCTTAATAACTAAAGTTTTTTTTACGGGAGGACCCTCAGACTCCCAGTTAAATGCTCAGTGCTTCATTTCTGCCCCTGTCTGTCTGACCCAGTGGCTCTATGCTTGGCTGACTCACACCAGAGGACATCCTGTCTACACTCTGCTGTCATCTGGCTATGCAATGCTCAGTTTTGCTTCTTCTTACTTCCTCTGTTCTTCTACATTTCTTATTTCTGCTGCAACTTCCACTCACGCTATGCAGGGGGTTACTGGGAACTTGAATAATGTTCTGTAAATTTTAAAGTGTTAATATACACACACATGCAGCAGTGTTACTGTAAATTAGAAGTGGTTAGGGTTACTGGTGAGTCTGTAGGAACTGCCACTTTAGGAACTTAAAACACAATAAAGTTTAGAAAATATATACTTCCACATCCACACTATACTTCCACTCAAAACAATGTATTGTGTGTCAGAAAATGTTTTGTTGTGTGTGTTTGAAAGGAACAAAAAGGGGCAGTCCAACTTACAGTCTCTTCAAAAGAGAGCTCCTTCTCTGACAACAAAGGAGAGGTGGGTTTAGGCTTCATGAAATCCTTGAAGCTGCTGGACCTCTGCAGGCTGAGCTGCGAACACATAACGAATTCTGTTTGTTTAGAATTATGATGAGAAAGACTCACACAACAACTAACAACAGAAATAAAATTGTCATTCCAAACAGGGTTAACAAAAAGGTGTCTCCAGAAAAACTTTAGAAAACAGTCGGTTGCACTGATAACACTGGTCTCAACGCACAACATGGTCTTATCTCCACAAGTGTCTGAACAGAATGAAATCTGGAGAAGGATTCCCCCGAAGAATAACTGACACACACAGCTATCAAAGATAAAGACATGAACGTAGTATACCTGTTTTGTTTTCGTTTTATGTTCAGACAGCGAATGATGGTGAAACAGGAAGCAAAGTGTGCTGATGCATTAGAGTTTCTGTTATAAATAGTTTATATTCATAAGGCTCTCTGCAGTAAATTTAGTCATAAACCTACTGAAGAGACAAAGAGCAGGAAAATTAGAAATGTTAATAAATGGCCTATACCACTTATTAGCATAAGTTAAAATTGTTGACTAAATACGTAACATTGTTAAACACTTTACACATATTGTGGTGTGTTATAAACCATGTATTAAATGTTTGCATACGGCTTATAAATGCTAAATGGGGGACTTAAAGTCAAGTGTCATCAAAATGTTTAATACAATAAACTTACTGTAAAGTGAATTTTTTACTCTTTTGCATAATTTTAACATCTTAAAGATTCTTCTGTCTCTCTCTAGTGGAAATTCTGCAATCTTGTCACAGCTCATCCTTCTTTAGTCCTGGTTGAAACCACAGGAAACGTGCACAGCTTGAGCTGCTGGCAGCCTATCATTGCAGACATCCAGTCAATCTGTGTTTGGCCTGAAGAATTAAACCACCAACACAAGTTGTGCTGGCAAATGTCTGTTTTTCCTGTCACAGTCATGTACTTTAAAAAGCCACAATGCTTTTAAATAAATCAATCCTCTATTAGTACTAATAATCGCTGAGTGACAATTCACGTTATGGAGAGATTAGGTCTCGACATGTTAAGAGATGACTGCTGAGAACAAAGGTAATGAGATGTGTAATGACAAGGTATGAATTGGACCACACCAAGAGAGATGTAGATGGAAAATAAAGGCTCTTGTGTCGAGCGTAGGAGGATTGCTCTTGGTGACAGCTGGAGCTGAAGAGCCCAGAAACCACAAAAACCCTTCTCTGACTCAGACATCTACAGCAATGATTCACACAACCAGAATAGAGGAACTTTATTTTTCTAAAGAGTGCAAAAAATAAGTTGAAGACAGCCGGTAGTTAGACACATGAAAAATGTTGCGCTGTAGGCTGTGTGTGTATGTGTGTGTGTGTGTGTGTGTGGTTTTGTTCAGTAGATATCCTGTGTCAGGAATATGTGATCGCAGTGAAACAAAGTTTTAACAGCTCATCTCACAATCACAGACACACCATGTATGTATCTTATAAAAGCTCAATTTGTGCACATTCACTTTATTCTCCTCACTTTCAAACAAAACTAATAATCAAAAAACTCACCTTTTTCTTCTGCACCTGCTCCTTCTCCGAGGCATTTGAAGGCCTTCGCCTCAACATCTTCTTTCTGCTTTTCAATGGTCCTGCGGTCTCTCTAGACAAAAAGATGGTAGAAAGAAAGCCGGTTCTAATCGGTGAGGGTTTCTGTCACTCTTCAGAGAACAGCAACGTTTTTTCTGATGAAAAACAGAGGAAGAGCTGCACTCTGCTGCAGCCAATGAAGCTGGATGATTGAGGGTAGGTCACATGGCCACATAGAAACGGAAGAGGCAAAGCCTGTTTGAGGCTTTTGTTTCTCAGCCTTGTGTACTGTGTGTGTGATCAAATTAAACTGTCAGAAAAATGTCATCACGCTTTTGACAGTTGGTACAGATACACGCTCACAATTTATATACATTATATATAGTAATTTAGTATTTTTCTGTGATTTTTCCTTATTGTATCATCAAATAATAAATAATAATTTTATTTAATGTTCATTTTGGTAAAAGCTCTGTAAAGGATGCACAAGAGCAACTGTTCTAAAAGCATGTAACCCGTTCCTACTGTATTACAACATTTGTCTTTCCTCAGACATCAGTTTTCAACTTCACCAAAAGTTGAAGCAAATAACAGCAGCTCTTGCATTTGTCTGCTCGACGTAGTTGTTGCTCTGTCTTCCTAGTTTGTTATTTTTCAGCTTGTATTTTAGTTCCGGTTCTCTAATTAGCACATATCTGTCATTTCGAATGACGTGTGGAAGTGAAAGACTTCTAAAGATGACATATTTAGAAAGTACTGGCTTTGCAGCTGCAGCAGAGGCCAGCCGCAGCTACAGAAGCCATAACAGAATCACAAAGTGGTGATCAGGAAGTCAAACTCCAGCAGAGGATATTTATACAGGCAAGTTGTTTCTAAGACCATACAAATGAGTTGCAAAGCACAGACACACGCTAACACTGTAAAAACAGACAATTGATACTAAAACTACTTGAGATCTGGATGTTTTTGAATGCATAGTCAATATGGAGAACGAGGCGACCAGTTGTACTAAAAGCAGTAAGGGAGTTTCAATGCAAGTCAAGTTATAACTTGTTATTTTGGTGTGCAAACCACATGATAAGTAGATGCCCTACTTCAGTTTCCTGTCACTTGACTGAAGGAGGGCAAGATGATTATCTTCCTGTATGTTTTAAAGGGACAAAAGATAAATAAAGATGGTTCACTGAAAGCTATGATCCAATAAAGTATCTAACTTTACTTGAATAAATGCATTTTAAAATACTCTATTAAAGGGTCCATATTATAAAAACTCACTTTTTCAGTGCTCGTGAGTATGTATTTGGGTATCTAACGTGTCTATTAACACACAAACTGTGAAATCCGACATCCCAGTCAGTTTTGTGTGTCCTGTGATTCCTTCACTAGTATTGTACCGCCCCCTGAGACTCCCTTCACCCACTAAATTCTAAATAAACACCACTATGTTTTCTCCAGCAGCCATGTTTCTTCGGGGTACTGCTGCTGTACATCAATATAATATGTATATTTTAAAAATGGTAAAATCTTTATCTAGTAGCAGTCAGATAATGTACATGTCGTAGAGTAAAAAAGTATTGATTTCATCGCTGAAATGTACTTGAGTACAAGTACAAATTAATAGAAAGTGGACATCGTCAAGTAAAGTACTTCAAAAGTGTCCTTGAGTACAGTTGTTCACCTCTAGAAACAATATTTTTTTCAAGTAGGTCTCAGTTTTGTGAATATTTAACAGTAAGCAAATAACAAAAGTAGAAGAGACTTTTGTTCTCAGAGAATAATGATCCCATACTTCTTCTTCCCCTTTTTTGGGGTTTGTTGACCACAAAAACCCACGGCAGAACAGATATGGATGAATATGCCTTATCTGAAAACTGCATGTGCTTCATGTGCATGCTCACGCAGATGCAGAATGCAGTGAACAGACATCACATTCACACCTTCAACACGTGCTGACAGAATTGTTGCCAGGCAACTAGCCGTCTGTGAGCACAAACTCTTCACATCAACTTAAAGTCAATGGCAAGATGTGCATACAGCTGTTTAAATGATACGTTATAGTTATAGTTATCCGACACATTATAAACATTTTGTGTAGGTTTATTTTTTGTTCTCTGCATTATTGGCTCTAAAATTTGAAAAAAAGTTGCTTGCTATAAGGTTACATTTGCAAAGCACCAATCAGTGTTCATTATGTATGTAGACTGGAGGGTCAATCAGGTTCCACGTCTTTACCATGTGAACTCACTGCCAGTAAAGATACTTAAGATTATGAAATGTTGCTCAAGCCTAAATCATTGTGTGACTGATGCAAACACCAACTGCGAGTAACTACAGTTATTAACAATAATTAATGTTATTAACAATAATGCTAACGCTACCTGCTGCTAACTGTGTCTGTGTTTGTTTAATGTTATAACTTCAGCAGACACAGTAATGACAGCGGCTACATTCAGAGCTCAACACCTACCCCAGTTAGTCAAAATATAAGTAAAAATACCTGATCATAAAAATCCTATTAAAAACTTATAATGGGATTTTGCTATTATGTATTTAGAGTATGTTAGAGGCGTCTGTAATTTTGATTAAAAAAAACCCAAACTGTACTATATATTGGTTTTGCTAACTAGGACGTCAAAACTTTTAACCTAAATAAAAAGTACATCAATATGATTATTAGAATTCATATAATATTATTAGTAGTATCATGGTTACCATGGGTGTAATGTGACTAAGTACATATATTAAAGTAATGTACTTAAGTACAATACATATAATACAATATGTACTTTTTACTACATTTATTTTGCAGCTAGTTACTTTTCAGATCAACGTTTTATACATATGATCTGTGTGATTTATGATTCAGGAGTCGAGGCGCTGATAGTTTTAAGAGTGTATACAGTGTATGAAGCTGTGTACACAAACAGTCGGTAGACAAGAAAAATGGAATAAAGCTTTTCCATTTCCATCTCTAATGTGTGAATGGATGGATGGTGCGTGGCTGAAACAGTGCATGTATGAACAGTGCAGTGCAAGTATGATCAAGAAGAGAAAGAAGAGAAAGAAAACTGTCAGGTTCAAACAACCTAGGACATAAGAAAACACACACAAAATGAGGCAAAGACAACAGTATAAGTTTTTCTTGCAAGGAGAACGGGAGATGTGCTCAGTTACAGATCTCCTACTCGCTCTGACGCACACCTTCCGCCAACCTGCTTTTATTAAAAATTAGGAGGTCCCTAGTTACATAGAATTCAAATGTGCATAAGGGGAGGGGGAAAAACACAAGGACAAGTTCGATACTTGGTGAAGAATACACCTTGTATATTAGTGTGTGTGTGTATGATATCATTCTTGCACACAGCATATCTTCCCGCAACTAATACAATTCTTAAAAAGGGAGTCTCTTCTCATGGCCTTCACTGCAGCTCCGGTACAGGCCAATGTCACTCCCTAACGTTTCTCACAGCAGCTGCTGTCATGCGGACCTTAAACAAAAAACACGTTGAGCACAAACACGTTTCTCACAGCAGCTGCTTCATGCGGACCTTGAACAAAAGACAAAACAATACAACAAGAACAAATGGATATAACTGGAAAAGCAAATATGGGATAACTTTATTATAATGATTCTAACATATAATGATTCTAACATATAATGATTCTAACATATAATGATTCTAACATTTCCCTCCTGTTTATCACATATTTGCTTCAAATTCTCATAATCATTCTGCCAAGAGGAGTATTGATAATTGACAGGATTTGCCTTCAGGGTCTCTTAGCCAAACAGGCTCAGATTCATGCACAAGGTTTAAATTGCCGTTTGCTGTTCTCACCATGACTTCTGTACTTCCCACTTTTGAATTTGGGAAAGACTCTTTACAAGTAGTTCTGCATGCACCTGAGTCACACAGAAATTTCATTGATTTTCCATTTACATTAATCCAGACTTCTGGTTTATCATTACTTGCGAAAAGAATGTCTTGTACGTTCAAGAGGACTTCATCCTCTGGTACACTTGATAAATCGTTCGGGTCGCTAGACTGATCAAAGTCTGCTCCCTTATGGAGCATCGCTAGTCATGCTGTACTGTCTTTGGTCTTATTGTCTGGACAGTCACGACTAAAGTGTCCGTCCTTACCACAAGACCAACAACTTTTATCATAGAGATTTCTATCTCCTCTGTACTGTCTTCCTCCACGGCCTCTACGTCTTTGGCCTCTGCCTCTAAAACCTCCACGGCCTCTGCCGCTTTGGTAGAAGATTTCCTCATCCCTATTTTGATAAAAGGTATTTGCAACACTTTTATTCTTTTTGTTTATCACTTTTTCAGCGTGGAGAGCGTAATTAACATAGTCATCCAGTGCGCACGTGGACATACTAATGTTATGTCGCTCTACCCATCCACGGATAGGCTCTCTGGAGCCTGCATGGAGGGCATTTTTTAACTGTTGTCGGTATGGACCTGCATCGTTGTTGTCATCATGCAGTCCGCTGTTTGCTTTGAAAACTTTAGTCATTCTAATTTGGTATTCTTCAAAAGGTTCGTCCTCTTTTTGTTTAACGCGGTTAATTTCAACGTAATTTGCTCTCTTAGTGAAACGAATACGAGCTCTTTGGGCGAGAGCATTGACCCTATTGGTCAATTTACCATCATTAGGTTTTAGCACTGCATCATCAAGTTTTGGATTCCAGTCCCCTCTTACATGGCTCCAGTTAGAGCCCAGGGCTGTCATCCAGATTTGTTGCACCTCTGTACCATTAAGGTGGTAGGCTTTTCTTACATTTTCCATGCTCTCTATAAAAAGATCTATGTCTTCCTTATGGGAAGGCATGCCCTCTAGGGCTTTCTTAACATCTTCCATTGTCCAGGTTCTATAGACTAGCATTGTAGGTTGGTCTCCTTCAGCACTTGGATTGGCCACTTCGATCATGGGGTACATATCTTCTGTCGTAAGAGCGCTAGCTCCACTTGGATTATTTATTTTTGGGGCTGGAGTCAGTGTTTGTCCCAGTGTTTTTGACCATGCATACCCGAAGGGGTTTGATGAGCGTGTATTACTGTATGCTTTAGTAGTATCAATGGGTGTTGTGTATTCTGGCGGCGATGCATGCAATTCACTGAGGTCAAGATACAAAGCTCCCTTCTCTTCTGCCGCTCTCTGCTCTACACCTGCCTCCCCCCCTTGTGCAGACTGAGCTGCTCCCTGCTCTGCTCGCCTGCGTGTGTATCTGTTCACTGTGTCATCATCCTCTTTTCTGTGAAACATTAACTGCTTGTCGTCTCTCTCAGCTGTGTTTATTTTTAGATCGCGTTGTCCTTTCTCTCTCTTTAACGCTATTTGCAACCAAAACTCGGTATCTTCATAACCGCATTTTTTCATCTTTTTTGGGTTATACTTTGTTCGCTGTTTTATTTTGTCTTGCAGGTCAATTATTTGCTGCGAGTTTAATTGTCCTTTGAATCCATAATCAGTTATCCATTTGTCCAGATTTGCGAGTTTCTTTGGATTTTGGTCATTGATTAGTTTCCAATCTTTACACCGCAATTCATCTCTGGGCCTTAATTTGCTGTTACTTTTTCCCATTTTTGGAGAATTTAGATTTTAATTTTTTAACTTTTTTTTTTTATCGTTAGAGTTCTTTATTTATTATTATTATTTTACTTTATGTCTTCGCCCTATTTTAATCTACAATTTATTTTCCCCCCTTTTTAAGAATTTGGTCCAGATCTTGCACATAGGGTGTCCTAAATCTGGGATGTTGATCTCAGTGGGGTGATAATTAATCAACCGTTGTGGTATTTCTCACTTCAACTCTTTCGAGTGGAGAATCTTGCCTGTGCATCCACAAGGGCCTTATCACTTACTGTCCCACTGTTTTGGTATGATTGAAAATACCTAGTGATATTTAACAATCCTTTCACACTCACAATCACTCTTTCATATGATTTGTCGTGACTTAAATTTTTACACGTGGCCAGGAGTCTTTCGTCCTGCCTCAGTACTATCACACGTGGCCAGGAGTCTTTCGTCCTGCCTTAGTACTATTATTTACCTGCCATTGACTAGTATTCACAGGGTTTGTCTCTTATTGCGTTTTACAGAGGACTTTCGGGTTCCTCTCTCCCAAAACACTCTTTTAGTGTCTAACGCAATTTTACATTTAAGTCCCCGACAATCATCACACACACCTTTTTTCTTTTTAATTTAAAACATGCTCACCACTGCTGTCTTCCCTCCTGGATTTCCGTCAACCGTCAGGACCCAAACAGGCAGTTGAAGTCCAGTCCCGGAAAGGGTATCTTAGGTCGCACCTAGGCGGCCTGCCGTGGCCACGGTCTTTGCCTGGGGTTCAGCCTGACCTGCTGGATCCCTCGGGTGTATTGGAATCCGGCTCGAAGGACCAAGTTAATGTCAGGTTCAAACAACCTAGGACATAAGAAAACACACACAAAATGAGGCAAAGACAACAGTATAAGTTTTTCTGTAACTGAGCAGGAGATGTGCTCAGTTACAGATCTCCTACTCGCTCTGACGCACACCTTCCGCCAACCTGCTTTTATTAAAAATTAGGAGGTCCCTAGTTACATAGAATTCAAATGTGCATAAGGGGAGGGGGAAAAACACAAGGACAAGTTCGATACTTGGTGAAGAATACACCTTGTATATTAGTGTGTGTGTGTATGATATCATTCTTGCACACAGCATATCTTCCCGCAACTAATACAATTCTTAAAAAGGGAGTCTCTTCTCATGGCCTTCACTGCAGCTCCGGTACAGGCCAATGTCACTCCCTAACGTTTCTCACAGCAGCTGCTGTCATGCGGACCTTGAACAAAAAACACGTTGAGCACAAACACGTTTCTCACAGCAGCTGCTTCATGCGGACCTTGAACAAAAGACAAAACAATACAACAAGAACAAATGGATATAACTGGAAAAGCAAATATAGGATAACTTTATTATAATGATTCTAACATATAATGATTCTAACATATAATGATTCTAACATATAATGATTCTAACATATAATGATTCTAACAAAAACGAAAGAAAAGAAAGAAAGCTGCAGTAAGTGAACAGGGTCTGAACCAGAGGATAGCTAAGATGATGCTATGGTTCAGATCATGGAGAGCAGGGAGCCACACTACAAGGGGAGGAGCCTGACACAGACAGTAGTGAAGAGGAAGCGCCTGTAGTAAGAAGGAAAACAACACACACAAAGTTATTCTAACGTATGTCAGGCTTCCTGCAGTCAGAATGAGTCAGAAGGCGAGGAACCATGATGATGGACCCACAACGAGCGTTGGCAAGACAAACAAAACTAAGACAGACACTTTAAAAGCTCAGGTGTCAGGAAGGTCAAATTCACATTTGCTAAATGTACAAGCAGCAATAATTAAAACTTTCTACTAATTCTACTGAAGACCCAATGATTACAATTCAAGTTAATGGAAGTATGGTTAAGATTTTAGTGGATAGTGGAGCAAATATCTCCACTGTAAAAGCTGTAGTGCGTGCGTAAACCGACATTGAATTTCATCACCACTGTGGGCGTTTCTGCTGTTCTTATTGCAAAATCACTATCACAAAAACTTCAAATAATTATTGAAGGTTCAGATGAGGAATATTCTTTTCTGATCTCTCATAAAAGTCACATCAATGTAATGTAATGTAAATGAAGACTGAACACAGAAAGGATGAACAAAACTATATTGTCAACATTTTTGAAATGACCTGAAGCACTGCTTAAAGTCCATTTGAAGTGCACCAAATGCAACTACAGGACTAAGTTCTTATGAGGTGTTGATGGGTAGACCAACGTCCCTCCTTTGACAGCACACAAAACCACAGCACTACTTACTTCTGCTACTGATTGTATTATTTGATTTTAATTGACTAAAGTATTATGTTTGATGATTTTATTTTAGGTATAAGATCATCCATATATTCTTGTTTAATGATAATGGTTGTTTCTGTTCTGAAGCCACCCCTGTTGGACTAAAAATAAATAAAGATAAAAATGTAAAAGTTTTAGGTTTATGGGTAATCAGTATGTATGCCAGGCATGTTTTGGGGTCATGGTGAAGGCTGCAGTAAATAACAACCAGAGAAGACACTGTCTCCTCTCCTCCAGACACAGAGCAGCATTGCTGGGTGAAAGTTAGGGAGAGAAATTGAAGCAGACAGCAGTGACTCCAGTCTAATCTGCCTTATTTACTTTCTAACGCATCAGCAGACTAATTCTACATAGTGAAGATATATTGAGTTTGACCTCAAGCTTCAGTAACTTGTTCAGCATGTGACATGAAAGGCTCCTGATCACTTTTCTTCACTATTAAGGCTCCAGATTTTACATATCACGACTGAGTTTAGTTGTTAAATTGTTGCTATAAAGAAGAAGTCTTGTTACTAACTAAACTTCTTCCCCGGAGTTTCTGTGCTCTCTCATCCAGCAGGTTCTTGTGGAGTATTTTATCATCGATTGTAATTCATTGTGAGTGTACAATATGTGTGTGTTGATTTGTTCTGTACATGTGACATCCATTGCATGTCTGTCCGTCCTGGGAGAGGGATCCCTCCTCTGTGGCTCTTCCTGAGGTTTCTTCCACCTTCCCCGTTAAAAGGTTTTTTGGTGGGCAAGTTTTTCCTCACTCGAATCGAGGGTCTAAGGACAAAGGGTGGGACTCCCTGTACAGATTGTAAAGCCCTCTGAGACAGATGTATTTTGTGATAAAAATCAAGTGAGTAGAGTCAGTGGCTTTAAAATAGTGTTACTTTAATAAATTAGAAATTACATTACAAATGTCCAGTTTACAAACTGAAAGCTTTAAACATTACAAATCACATAAAAGATCATTTTCAAACTTTATATGCACCTGGTTTCGGCTATTATCAGACAACTGAATGGCCTCATAGATATGGGTTAGCTACACCTATTAGTGGATGCCTATCAACTCAATTAACCACGTTAACCACGTGGTTAGGGTAAAGAAAAGATCATGGTTTGGATTAAAATGTGTTAAGGGAAACATATCCTGTTTAACGGCAGTAAAATGTGACAGTATGAATCTCGGGTAAAAATGTCTTATTTAACGGCAGAAAAAGATAGATGTTATCTGAACTACGTTACTTACTAATAGCGCCCCCAGCGTACTTCTTGCATTGGTATTAGTGATAAACCATGTGAATAGATAACAGCGTCCTGAAACTACTAGTAGGTTAGTAGGCAATAGTGCATATATTTGGGACTGATAATTCAATAGGATGATATTTTTCAAATCGGGTGCAATATCAGACATTTACTCAACTTATTCAATTATTACAAATATATCATTTAATTTAAAAAACACTGCATTGCAGTGCATCTCTCAACCTGGTATAGCTGCATCGTTGTCAATAGAAACTGCATAGTGCATAAAGTGCAAGTCACCTGTGAATAGAGTGAATGCAAGAGAGATGAAGAGAGGAGCTCCTCAGACAATGTTGTGGAGGAGCGCAATGACGAGAGTGATGAGGGTCAAAGAAGGGGAATAGGTAGATGCAGAGGATCCAGGCTCTGTGAAGGGCTCTGTGTTTCTGAGCATCCACTGCTTCTCCTCGTGTAGTCCCTGTTTGTCCAGCTCAGCACCCATCAGCCTCCTGATCGTCTCATAGTATTTATTCAGCCATTGCAGCTGGAGGGAGCAGAGACAACTGAATAAACAGGCTGAAAGATGTACACTACTGACATGTAAAAGCCTACTGATTAGGTTTAATATTCCAGCAACATCTGATGAAATTTTCATAATCATAATAATGCATCTTCATGTGTTATGGTCAGATAAGGTGTTCCACAGGGATCAATACTCAGACCACTTTTGAAACATAAATCATCATAGCTGTGCTGACAGTGGTGGAAGAAGTTCTCATATTGTTGATGTAAGTAACAATACCTAAAAAAAAACTTAAATACAACTCTTATTGAAAGTAAAGTGTTATTAGCTAAATGTACTAAAAGCATCAAATGTAAAAGCATTTGTCTGCAAAAAAGACAAAAGATGTGATTTACTGTTGCTATTCAACATGTAGGTATGATTTTACTGGTCAAGGTGTAGCTAATTTGAACTACTTTATATACAGTTATACACCAGTAGTTTAACAGTAGTGTTTTGCTGCCACCATACATAAAAAGCAGATGAAGAAACTTCTTGTTATCACAAATTACCAACATACCAGGTTATAAGAAGAAAAGATTGCTTTTTAATTAGATATGTTCATTTTTTTTTAAATAATAAGAAAATAAAATTTACTTAAAACTAAAAACAGATTAATATAGTATTTAGTAATAATGAGTATAGTATAGTAAAAGTATAGTCATTAAAACATGAAACTATCTGTTGAGGGGTCGTGAGATGAGACTTGTTGCAGAAATTGTATTTATATTTTTAAAACAGTTATTTAAAGTCACTCATGTGAGAAGTTTAAAGGGGAAAAATCTCTGGTGGAACTTATGATGCTTAAGACATCTGAAAAGAGTCACAAGCCAAAAAAGTTGGGAACCACAGTTCTGCTCTCTACGTGTGTGTGTTTGGGGGATGGGCGGACTGCATGTTGTATGGTTGTATTTATATCTGTTTTATGACTACTTTGTGTACTTCTGCACCTTGACCACCTGAATTTCCCTATCTGGCATAATGATGTTTACCTTGAACTTGTTTACTCTTTGACAGTACGTTGTATTTTAAGTTTTAATGTAAATTCTTCATCTGAAAAAAACTACAGCTGTCAAATAAATGAAATGGAATAAAATGTACAATATTTGGCGGAAATACTATTTGGAAAATATTATATTAGCAGAGTACTACCACATCAAAACTTGTGCATGTGCAGTACTTGTAAGTAAATGTACTTAGTTACACTCAAATCTATCTTCATGTTGTTACAAGAAACCAAACACAGAGGTTGTTTTCACACGTGGTGTCATTTTCTTGCAGAAAGCCTTGAGCTGTAGCATAAAGGGGGAACTTAAGAGGAAACGAGTAACCATAGAGCAGCAAAATTACAAATCCCAAAGGTATTTACAAATTAAAACAGGAAACTGATCACATCGCTGTGGAGGTAAACTTGCATTAAAACTTGTTGCCAGGCAGGTATTGGATATGACGGGTAAGCAGTTTTCAGTACCTCCTTTAAAAAAATACATGAATTTGTCAGTAACTTCTTATTATCTTCTCAAGAGTTAATTATGCAGCTAAATACTATTTCTTACCTGGGCTGAGCTAAGAAGAGAGGTGTCAATCAGCTTCCTGTCATATGGAACCAGGGACACTGTCTCAAAGGTCAGGTAGTTATGACCATACTGAGGGGGAAAAAAGCACAATGAGCCCGGTGTTATTCACAGAGGAATGATCTCATGTTGCCCATATCAATTAATTACATAATCATAGGCTATCATAGTTCTGACTTGCTATCTACCACTCTGTAGCTACCTTTGTGACGACAGGTACAATCACTGCAACATCTTCAATCCGGATCCCAAAGTCATTCTCCTTGTAATATCCAGGTTCTGAAATAAAAGCATCATCAAGCTGATATTTTTTCACATGACATGTAGTGCATTTTCTGAGGTACATGTACTACTACTACTAAACGTAATACATGTAAAATTAATTTCCTTTGCTTTAATGTTGGGTTATCTTTGGAGGATGTGGATTTATTTTTTAAATAAAAGAGAACAATCTTACCTATAGATGTAAACATGCCTGCTCTGAAGGGAATGTTGTTGCTTTGAAAGCCAACTGGCCCTGGAAAAAAACACAATATTGCATGATTAAAACACAGATTATATCACAGCATGAGCGAAGACAAATCTTAAAACACAGTTTAGATTTGATTTTTCATCTTCTTTTGCCACAAAAAACATATATTTTATGTTTTATTATTAATGGAAGTTGGGTGTTTTCTGTAAATCCTCATTTATCCAAACTTTGCTTTGGCATTTGTTTAGAAAAGGCTCATTTCTGTTTAGGATTAAGTACTACACCCTGTGGCTCATCCTACTAAATTATTAAAATTAAGTGTGGCATTAATTTTTTTGATTGCAAAATTAAATGTGTGCTCAAACTGCGAATCACTTTCCAGCTTATTAATTTTCCCACTCTCAGTTATTAGCAATACCGCAGTTTAATGTAAAATCAGCCTCTCGTGCGTCATAATTATGACGCTTTTGGACACCGCTCTTCAATGATGGATGCGTATTTTGAAATGTATTTTGGAGGTTGAATTTTGTTTAAAATCGTGTAAAAATATCACCACCTTACATAATAATGCATGTGAAATCTGAGTTGTAAATCAAAAAAACATGAAAAATAAAAAGGGTCGTACATTCATGAACTCCAAAGTAGTTTCCAATGCCATGTCCTGTGCCATGGCCATAGTTCAGTCCTGCATCCCACAATGCTCGACGGCCCAGCATCTCCATGTTTGCACCTACCAACGGATAAAAACCACACGGAGACATCTTGAGTAAAACATCCTGCTGCAGTTACATCAGTTACATCAACTCAAAAAATAATGAAAGAAAGAGAAACAACACTCTCTAGTGGCTAAACTGGTATATGTTTCACAATAGAAACACTGAAAATTGAATTTTAATTTTAATTTTAATTGAATGAATAAATGAATTCATTCCAACCTCTTGTCCCTGAAGGAAATATGGTTCGAGATATCTCAATGTTTCCCATGAGTACTCGAGTAAAGGCCTCCTGTGAAGTGAGACATGGATAATGGCAGAGAAGTTGTGTTTTAGAGGAATATTTTGGATTATGAGACATTAATGTTTTGTGAAAGAACATTTAATAAGATTGCAAAGAATTTTACTGTCTCTGACTTTTATAATAATGCTGATAAAGATTCAGTGGCAGCAGTTTTTCACAACAGGAGAGATATAACAGATACACTGCAGAAAATGTAAATATCTCTTCAAAACTTCACTGTGTTACCTTTTGAATTGCTGTTGGGGTTCCCCAGTGAACCGTTCGAGTGATGTCAGTGGTCCCGTCTCTGTGGTGCAAGACAGGATGACTCATTTAAAACTAAGTAATGTGAGGTGAAACTGGAGAGTGTGAGTGTGTTTTTACTCACAGATACTGGCCACCAGAGTCTGTTAGGTACATCTCATCAACTGTCAACTTTCTGGTGGTGTCTTCTGTTGGGCTGCAACACCACAGAAAAAAATAGGAAACAATAAAAACACTGCAAATTGGACAAAATATATAGTTTCATCTGCAGATTTAGTGCTGTAATAGGTATTTAGCACAGCAATACGGTGTATGTAGGATGGGAACAAAATAAACTACAGTGCGCATAATCATTGCTTTAATCATTTATTTTAGCAGTAGAGCTGTATGGCACAAAGGAATAAGATATATCACACTCAAAAAATGTTGGTTCTGGTCTTTTCAAAGAATTTGTTAGCAATAATAGAAATATAGCCAATTTGCATTAAATAGTAAGTCAATCTGCATGAACATGATGATTTTCAGCAGCTTACATCTTAGATGTTTGAACTTTCTTTAACACACAAAATTGAGATGAAGAAAATCAGTTTAAGAACTTACTACTGAAACGCAGTAAAACCACATGAAAAACTACTGGTGTAGTCCTATCAGTACTGTTGAAAAGATATATGGTCTATATGACAAAGATGAAGTCAGGAGGGTAGGACTAAGAAGTGAGGTCATTTTACCTGTAATGGGCAAGTGCAGCATTGGGTCCACTTGCAGAGATAGTCTCAAAGCTTTGGCCTCTGCTGTCCTTCTGTTTGCTGTAATGACGTTCATATTAGCTATGAAACCTGATTAATGATAAACTCTAATTGTTATGATTACATTATTCCAATTGCAATACTTTCACATGTTTATCAAATAAATAAAAAGTACTGTTTTAATGGCTCTCTTCCTGGTTAGCAGATATCTCATGTGTGCGCTCACCTGCGACAATTATTGACGTAATGTGCAGCAGTCAGCTCAGTCTCCTTCCCCTCGGGCACAGCCTTCTCCAGCCACATCAGCAGCTGGATGACCGCGACTGCATCTCTCACCTAGACAGAGCCACAGCGACCAGGTAACTGTCAGCTAACATGTCCCCAGCACCAATCACAACCACATATAACATAATACAGACTGATACATCACATGGCATGTTGCCTGGCATCTCAGACATCTTGTTCACTGAAGTGTTTGAGTGCCCTATGAAAACTATTCATAATGTCCTGCTGGTTTGACAGTGAAGAGTGATTAATGGATTCCTGAAATGATAATGGCTTCACATAAATTATAAGCTTACACCTGTTGTTTAAATTTTAAGTTTCAAAAATAATAACAAGAGTTTGTAATTATGTGTGTGCATCTACATGTGTATCTTCCAGTGTGTGTGTGTGTGTGCGCGCGCGCGCGCGTTTGTGTGTGCGTGTGTGTGTGTGTGCGTGTGCGTGTGTGTAGATGACATACGTGAGCATCCCTCAAGACTTGCTGTTCAGTCTCATCTTTCACAGCTTTTGTCGTCAGCACAGGAGAATAGGTGCTTGTCATTAGTTTGTCCTACAGAGGAACAGACACTAGATGGTTCAGATCATTGCTGTTGTAGAGGAATAAATGGTTTATTAGTCGCTGACAGCGCAGAGAATGTGGTTGATAATGTTGCAGTGGTTTATTAAAACATAAACTTCTGTTCACATATGCTGGTTGGTGATATACAAATAAATTGACTTGACTTATTTCAATTATCTTAAACTTGAATAAATTGATGTTTGACCACCTGGAAGCCGCAACATATAAATATTATCACCAAATAAAAGTTGCTGTGATGTGCATGTTAGGGTTTGCATATTATCATATCCATGTATTGTTAATTTGGAGTCCACTTTCTGGACAAAATAAAGTCTGATATTTATTCTGGTCAACTCATGAGTGAAATATCTGGTTGTTTTGTGTTGGGCAGACATCGTACATCCAGTTTATCACAGTGTTATTTAGTCTAAAATCAGCTGTCTGCTGCTGCTGGATGTTGATGACGAAAACTCTGAGACTGATCCAAAACAGTAAAGTTGTGTGCTTAAATCAAATAAAAGCTAAGGGGAACTGTGGGACTCATTTCATATTATACATAGGCATTTGATCATTGCTAACATGAAAATATTGATTAGTGCATTTTAAAGACACAATACAAGTCAGAAATATCCCAGCAGAAACGCACATTAACCCCTTAAAACAGCAAAAAAAAAAAAAAAACAACAACAAAAAATACTGTATGTACACACATGCAAGTTAATGCATTTGTTGAATAAAATAAACAATATATCATGAGCAGACATACCTCTGGTGTAATGATCTCATAAAGTGCGTAGTTTGTGTATTCGGTACCAATCCACACTTTGACCCCCGGCTGGGCCACATAGTTCTTAACATCATCTAGGACAGAGTCGTAACTTTTTAGCTGCACACAGAGGGATCCAGTACATGAGGAGTTCAGGTACACCTTCAATTCTTCCGTCAGTCTGTCAATGTGTACAAACAGCCTGGTAGATGTGGAGGTGTGGTCAAAGAAAAAATACAAGAAGTGGTTCATGAAAGAAATGTTATACATCAGACAAACTTTGACAATATATTTGTGTTGAATATATGTGATGGGAGATGCAGGAAGAGACATGTAATTTGAAAGAAAACACACATGTTCACATGTAATCCTAGAAAAATGGATATACTAGATGGATTTACCAGATCTCATCCATTGTCAGCAGTGTGTAGGAGTAGAAGAAGGGATTGTATGGGATGTCGTTGCCGCGCAGATTAAACAGCCCTAAAAAACAATATGTACATTAATTCATCATCTGCTAGATTCACCTGAGCCAAGATGCACTGTTTGCATCTAATGCTTGTGTCTGACATAGTGATGAATACTAAAATCAAGTTATAGTCTTTATAGCATAATTATTATTGTCTTGTCTTTTTTTTTGAGTAAATCTAAACTGAATCTTTTTGCATCCTTGCCTCCATCTTTTTTGTACTTCATTTCTCATTTTTCACCCTATTACAAATTATACAATCCATCTTCCCTTTTTCCAATCCCTTTTTATTATTGATCATAGCTTTAACAATAATTTAAATATGATCATATGACAATATCACTGTAACACAATAACACAATGTGACTTTTTAAAGGCAACACAATGGATGAATATTATTATTAGATGAAGTTCTGCACATTTACGTCAAGTTCAAAATTATTAACTGATTGTCTCAAGAGGAAAAGTAAATTATATTGATGATGGTGAGGAGTGACATAAAAAAATGACAAAACTGAATATTCAACAAAATATTTGAAAAAAAATCAAAAAATCTGAAATTAATATATTTATTTATATTATTTATATTATATTTATTTGTTCTTCAGGCTCTGGGTTTCAGCACATTAAATCTGAAACAAAGTAATGGATACTACAATGGTAATGGATATTAAAGTGCTGAGTGTCAGCTTCAAGTTGAGTAGGTTTGTGTCTATACTGAAAAGACTGTGTGGAGACGGCCGGAGGAACAAACACTTACTGTCTGGACTCTATATGAGGCTCATATTGACTGCATCAGTTACTTACAGGCTGTTTCATCGAGTGCCGACAGCAAGAGAGCTGTGGGCTCATAAGGATTGTCCCTCATCTGATTCCGTATGTGCTCCACTTTCATCTGCCATGACCTTTCTGTGAACACACACACACGCACACACGCACACACACACACACACACACACACACACACACACACACACACACACACACACACACACATACATGACATTCTTGTCGTCTGCACACTACTCATCATTTTATGGACTCTAACCAGACTGCCGAATATGGACACGAGCATATATTCAAGCCATATAACACAGCATTATGACATATCTAAAACGCTTTATCTAGATTATACTCATTTATAGATACACACATACACAAGCACACACAGACCATTAGTTTTATGATACTCTCCATTTTCTCCATGTTCTTTCTTTGACCATAAACACTAATATGGTCCATGGCAGATAACTTCCTTATCGGGAGCCTTTTCCATTCCCTCCAAGTTAGTGTATGATCGGTCAACTAGCCATAAAAATATAAACAAGCTGTTTATGACTGTGTTTGTGGATGTGGCTTATTGCTTACTGTACAGTTTTCAGATATTTATCAGCACATAGATAAAGGGCACTGCACAGGCAGACCAGAAGACGACAGGATGTGTGTGTACAGAAAGACACAAGCTCTCTCTCTCTCACACACACACATATAGACACACTCACGTATGACTCTGTCCGGCAGGCGCGTGAGGCTGTCAGGTGGGATGGGCGGTCTTTCCTTCCATACTTTGTCAACCAGGTTAATAGGAATTGACTTCATGATGCGATTGCTCGACTCCAGATTGATGCTGTAATCCTCATGTTTTTCTAGTGGAAGGAAATGCAGATGATTACACATACTGAACCACATTGATCACAAGTAAACAGTCTGCATGGTGCCTGGTGACTCTGTCAATAATTTTCCATCTTATGTTGGTGAGCACTTTATTGGTGTTAACCTTGGCTGAATAGAGAGACTTACCAAGGGAGAAGACGAAGGGATCAAAACCGATCTTGCCCCCCGATGGAACCTCAGAGATGAGCCACTCTGCCACCGTTCTGACGGACACTGGGGAACATCACACATGACAGACTGCAATAAAGTTATCACTGACGTTACAGTTTGTGACAGAATAAATCCAGTTGGGCTGCCTGTGATGAATATTGTGACACTTCATAACAATATTCAAAATGCTAGTGTAGATGTGTATTAAATAAAATGAGCAGAACTTAACAAAACAAAATGTAACAAGATGTGGATTGAAAATTTGTCCTTTTGCTGCTTTCACTAAACTGCAGTAAAATTCAATAATATAATTATCAATGTGATCATTATAATTCAGAAAGCACTTTTTAATCCAAATGTGAAGGGTATACTGTCTTAAAGCAATAATTTACAGAATATGTGAATGATTACATTTACATGCAGTAAAAGATCACTTTCACGCCCATATTCTCTATTCTGTCACAAGGTGCCATGAGCTAATGACTCAAGGGAGTTTCTTTCGTTTCGTTTCGTTTCGTTTTATTCCGCATATCCGTAGCAAATGCTATATATATATATATGTATGTATGTATGTATGTGCATGACAATGGACATACATACATACGAGGACTCAGATGTTGCTTGTATATTGAATGTTGACCATACAGATATTTTAGATATAATGTGATGTAAGACACATTTTGTTGTATATACATAAATAAAGATAAAAAATAATGTCAGGCTTTGGTGTCACAAACAATGTTTGTTGGTAGAATCAGTTCATTGTTGATTTTGGACTTTTCAATTCAAAGGTTTGTTAATATTAAAAAAATATAGAATTTAATAAAACAGAAGAAAAGACAAGCAAATTATAATTATCAATGACACAAACAGTGTGTGTCATAAAAATATGATGAAAAAACAAAAACAGAGAAATATGGAAAGGCTAAAGCATTCACTGAGTTTAGTTTGCTCATTAACTATTTGCTCACCATCTCTTTCCAGCTCCCAGTTGCAGTCCATCTGTCTCTCAGCTTGAATCCAGTATCGGCTGTCTGTCCACATGGCAGCCTTAGTCAGGGTAACTACAGCAGTGCCTGGGGAGAGGAGGGACAGCAGCTGTATTATAGAGAGGCCTATACATGTCAAAGGTGACTTCCAACAATGCATGATGGGCCAGATAATCTTGAAAAATGTAAACACTGAGGAGATGGCAACATGCAGTGTGGTGGATATAAAATCAGAGCCTGTAATGTTCCACATTGTTATTTCATTGAGTAGCAACAGCTAAGTGTCTTATTCTTAATAGAGGTTCAAAGAAAAGCGATAAATGAGTCCACTGACAGAAAATAAGTCTTTTTAAAAATCCAAGAATCCTTTCATTCATGAAAAAGGCGAGTATAAAATTATGTCTGGTCATAAGTTAATAGTCTGTGAAACAGATCTCATGATTTACTGGTCAAGTTACTCTGCAAGGGAGCGCGCTAATGAATGGGAAGATGCAACGATGCAGTGCGTGAAAGCAATGAAAGTGAAATGAATGAAGACTGTTTAGTGGGGATGTGAGATGAAAGTAGAAGAGCTGCATGGCTGTTGCATTTAGATGTGGGGAGAAAGAGGAGGAAGATACAGGAAAAAATTGTACCTGCAGAGCCTGTAAAGCCGGTCATGAAGGCCACCCTGGAATCACGTGGTGCGATATACTCACTCTGACGGAGAAACAGACAAGTTGAGCATCACAAACGCACACACACACACACACTGATGAATTAATTATGATGCAGAAGAAGTACCAGGTGAGCATCAGTGCCAGGGATAATGTAGGCAGAGATATTCAAGGAAAGCATTAGTTTTCGTAACTCCTGCAGCTGGAGAGTAGTATTTACTGCTGTGCTGGGGAGGTACTGTAACATAAACACACACACACAAACACACACAGACAGAGAGAGAGAGAGAGAAGTTTTTAGATGTAAATAAAACCTGAAGAACTGCTGAATCAGTCCTTTCTTGTATCTCCCTGTAATCATTAACTGTTGAACATGTGCAGTAATCAATATCATACCTGTATATAACTCATGCAACATGTTTTATGAGAGGCTTGCTTCTTTAACGGTACATTTTAGGACATTATTTTAGGACATTTGTGTAATTAAATAATAAGATTTTCAAGATCACACTGCTTGCATTCATCCATTGATTGCACTGACATTACCGGTGGGGATGCAGAACAGTTCCTCTCAGTCTGCTCATATGTAACAGCACCGATGGTGTATCCTGAAAGGAGAAGCACATTACGATGTAACCACATCGTCACATGAACACTGAAAACTACTGTCAGAGCAATCTGTGGAATTGGACAAAGTAAAGGAGTCTGAACAACTACAACTAATCTAATAAGAGTTAATCAATCAATCAATCAATATAGTGCAATGTAACAAATCTATGTTTGTGTATGACCTGTCAAACACTAACAAAGGCAAAAGTATTAGTCAAAGCCTTTATCTACTAAGATACATTTTATTGCAAAGAAATGAATGAATAAATTAACAGGTGCAGGAGGAGCAGTTGGAAGTTTGTTGTGCTACTTTGCAAAAAGAGTTTAAATTACATGCAAATTTACATGCAGCTCTATTATGATAAATTGTTACATGTGATCCGACCACCTAGCCTCTGTCATCATCATGAACAAATACATTGATCATCACTGCAGCTCAATATAAGTCCTCACATGGAGAGCAGAGACGTGGCATTTCCACACACACAGATCATGTTAGTAGTAACTTTCTTACCTGTCAGTGCTGCCAGAGACAGAGCCAAAAGCCAGCCATAGGAAGGCATCTTAGCACTGCGGGTTCGTCGCAAATAGATCCACAAAACAAAACCCAGTGGCTAAGAAAGCAGGTGCTCTGATGTGTATGCAGTGTATGAGAGAAGGGTGTGTGGGTATCTGCTGCAGGACTGTCCTCTCTATCCCTCCTCCTCTGTCACCACTCACTATCTCCTCTCCCTGAGGCTTTGGAGGTGGATCTTGGTGCATAGACACATTTAATTTATTCCTAACCTTGGACATAATGTGTGGAGACACTATGACCACCCACCTGTTTTTTCCTTCTCTGTCTGAAGGAGCTGCTCAACCTGCAATTCAGAGTGTGAGGATTATTAATTCCCACTAAGATGCTCAGTCATCTATTTTAATTATAGATAAAATGAGAGATGCCTTAGCTGCAGTCATACAAGCAGTATTGTCCTGCACATGTGTATTATCTTATCTTTGCATATGAATACATGCATGAGCATGCATAGGCTGTAGGCAACTCCTTGTAATCCCATGGATATATCTATAGAAAACATTTGTGCTTTCAGTATTTTTAAATCCTTGTATTCAAATGTCACTTAGCTGAAAGGAGACGGAGGAGGATGGCGAGGAGCAGGAAGATCGCACTGAGGTACAGGAGCCCTCTTGTACAAGTACACTGTGTTTCCATAAAAGAAAAGAAAAACATTAGATTTGAGTATTAATTGAAACATCACTGTACTGTTTTATTTAAGAGCAACATTGATAAACAGCTCTTAACAGTCTGTGAATATTCTCATTCATCCAGGTCATGGTTATCTCAAGGAAATTAAATCGATCGCAACTGGACTTGATTATTTGTCTTTGAAGACGTTTCACCTCTCATCCAAGAGGCTTCATCAGTTCATGCTCGCTTGACTAGGCTGTGACTAGTCCAACTAGCTGGTGTGGAAACAGGTATTTAACCTCTGTGGAGGAAGTCACATGGCCAGTGATGTCATTGGCTCATTAACGCTCCATGTGCCAAACGACAGTCGTTTAGTTGAAATACACAGGGATACGGTGCTTGTTAAAGATCCTCCTAAGTTTCTCTGATACCCCAGATACATATGGAATGACTATGTTGTTTCTTTTGTCTTGTTTTTCTTTATCGTCCCCCTTGTTGGTGTTTTTTCTGGAGCCAGCTGCAGTTTTTACAAAGGCCCAACTAGGAAGTTTTGAGGGCATCCCTCAGGTGCTCATGTTCTTCCCCTTGTGCCTGTGAGCTGGTGGGTACATTATCAGCCCTGTGTTGCAGGGTTCTGATAACACCAAGCTTGTGTTCCAGTGGGTGGTGTGAGTTGAAAAGGAGATATTGGTCTGTGTGTGTGGGTTTCCTGTATACCCCAATGTGGAGGCTCCTGTCTTTTTCAATATAGACGTCACAGTCTAAGAAGGGCAAACTGTTGTCCTTAACATCTTCTCTGGTGAACTTGATGTTTCTGTCCACTGAGTTGATGTGTTCAGTAAAGGCTTGCACTTCTTGGGTTTTGATCTTGACCCATGTGTCATCCACATATCTGAACCACACCGGCGTTCTACTTCCTCCTCTGTGGTTGGCATATTTTCCTATGACCACGGAAGCTTTGGAAACAGTGAGAGAGTGACTTACACATGACAACTCTCTCCAGGACAAAACAAAACTCAGACCAAAACAGATATGCCTACTTCTGGATTTATGCCTCAACACCACATATTTCCAGTTCAATGGCAAATTTTACAGACAGAAACATGGCTGTGCAATGGGTTCCCCAATCAGTTCATGCTAGTCAAGCTAGCCTCTTGGATGAGAGGTGAAACAAATAACTAAGTCTATTTGCGTTCGATTTTAATTTCCTTGAGATAGGTCTTAACAGTGTACAACTGATTTTAATTGTGCCCTTAATGAGTTCTCTGAAAGTACTGAGTAATGAGTTTTAGCATCATGTGTAACTGAAGCTGTTGTGCAGAACGTGTTTGATAATTACTCATGCTCATGTGCAGGTGAGAAAGGATCATATATATAATGGTAACCTGTTCAGACGCTGGTAAATAAACACTCTGTTTTACATAGAGAGAAGGCCATCTTACATTCTGATAAAGAGTGATGTGTAGTGTACGGGTCACCGCTCACACGTCTAACTGCTAGTGATAAACAGCCCCCAGAGGTTTAGAGTGGAGGCTGATGCAGCATCATTCTCTGTAATGTCTTTTATTTCTTCTATTTAACAGTATGATAAATGTTTACTTTGTTAACTTGTGTGAAGATCCCTACAAATAAAGATTATTATCATTACTCGTTTTATTATTATATGCACAGACTAGACGGTGGGCCAATTAGTGTACTGCTGTAAAACCTCCACGGAGCCTCAGAGTGGTCTTTTATTGCTGGTTTATTAATGTGATGCATCATATTCATGCACCTATTGTACAGCTTGTGATTTACTGAGATGGGATCTACATGATGTGAATACATCCTCCACTAGCTTTGATCACGACTTCAAAACGTGGCAAACCTTCAGACTATAGTGCCATACTGCTGAAATTATTGTTATAACGCATTATAGATGCAATTTCTCTTAGTTACAGAGGTGTCTGTGGGCTTTAAAATCTATGAATCTGAGAGGAAATCGTATTGCTGATTGTAAATCCTCCAGAGGCAAATTTGTGATTTGCAACTGTATTATTATAGATAAAGTGACCTAGATGTTAGATGTGGAATTATGCTTAACATTTTATTTACACATGAGCTGGATTATTAAAATCACAGCAGCATAATACAGTGGACGGCTCTTTTTTCCCGGCATAGTTGTGATGAAATGGGAGCCTGAGTATAAACCTTATCCACACATGCTTTACAGAACAAGGTTGTTGACCCCACAACATTTAAAGTGGCGTGCACATAACCAGCTGAGGGAGTGTATCTGCACACCTGAACATGACCCTGCGTATGAAAGTGCAGATCAGATAAGCAGATTGTAGCCTCAAGGCAGAAGTTCACCTTAGAGTCATTCTGGACCAACATAGACTCTGTTTTAAGGCACGAGGGAATTCAAGGTCATGGTAAAAAGCCATAAAACAATATTTGTGATTGTTAAGTAGTGTGTCTGAGTGTGTGATTACTGTTGAGATCTTGATTTCAGTAAGATGTTTGAAATAAGTAAAGCCTAAATAGTTTAGTAAATAGCGTCACATCAACCTTCTATTCATTTTTACATAATTGTCTGAAGGCTCTGCTATATGAAACGTTTGTCTTACAGCTGGGAGACGTGAGTATTCATCGCTCATGCTGTCATTATGAGTCTCTGCATGCTGCCACAGGTGGGCAGTATACAAAAAGCTTTAATAAGAGAAGTCGTCATAGTCACTGTACACAAACTACATTTCCGAGCCAATATGCTTGTGCGTACAACTTTCAACACTTTCTGCAAATGTCATCTCATCATCTGATAGATCATTGATTATATAATCACCTAAATTAAGTTAAATGGATTTAGACGTATTTTCGACCCTATATTACTAACACCTCAATAAATAAGGAGCCATTTATTCAAAACTAAGAATTTAAGGTGTTTAATGTGTTTGTTTTGTTTTGTAAAAATCTTTGTAAAGATGAACCATGGACCAGATTAACCTTTATAATTATTGGTTGTAAAGCCTGTTTGGTTTGCACAATTTCTTGATAACGTAGATAGCAGGAAGGGGATGAAGAAATAACAAAAGTGATTGGGCAACTTAACGTATGAACTGTTGCTGTAGAGCGTGCCTGAACTGGTGTCTGTGGGGTCATTTAGGTTCTCAGAAAAGAAATGAGTCATAGTTTTATTTCAGTTAATTTTAGTGAAGTCTGTGAGTTTCAAGTTGGGACAGTTTTACTCTCCAATGCATGGTTGCTGGAAGAAGTATAAGGTCATAGCCACAGATGCCAAATATCACTTCATACTTCATTCATTTCCAACTCATTCAATGTGAGTTGGCTGACAAAACTGGAAGTTAACGAAGTGAGAGCATGTATGATTGTCTTGTTCAAATATGTCACTCTCCACCTTAATATTAACATTCACAACATCAGGATTTGGCTTCCACGGGATACTAAAATGTTCTGTCATCGACAGTTCAGATATTTTATGAGGCCCTGCTTGATATAGACTGAAGTTCCACAACATCTGCACAATTTCTGCATTAGCTAGTAATAACACCAACTGACCAGTTGGGGATGTCAGTGCTGCATTGTTGTTTGTTGCATACACAGAGCACGCAAGCCAAAGAAGCACCTGAAGCAAAAATTCACATGACTTCAATGTCAATGACACTGAATCTACAGATGACCAACTGCAATTATTTCAAATGCGTTAAAATGTCTGCTGTGAGAAAGGTCAATGATGATGATTGAGGTGTGGAGTAAAGCATCAGCGGTTCAAACATGCAACAGCTTTTTTCAACTGTTATTTATATTAATCCATTTAAGAATACAATTGACTTATAAAATGTTGTGGGATTATATTTGAGGGCAGATGTAGTTTTTCTAAGGTAGGTTTTGACTTACCAGAAAAGGGAAAAACTTCAGATGTTGTAAGGGGGACAAATATTTTTATGAAGGGACAAATTTCTCTGGATTTGGCCAACAGATGCTATTTTGATCCCAGTGCTGTACACGCCCACACAGTCCTGAGAAGGGGTCTAATCAACAGAAATATACCACCTGTGTGACTGTACAATGGCTGTGCAGTTTAATACTTTCTTGGTTTCTGTACTGAATCTGCACAAGGCAATTTAATCGAGTATGCACATGACCAACCATGACCACTAGGAGCCGCTAGTGCACAACCTATTCTACATCCAGCCTCAGTGAACACCCTGTTCTTCAAAAAGCTTGCTCCATTATAGGTTCACTCATTCACAATCTGCATCACTTGGCAACAAAGCCATGTGTGTGTTTGGTTACGTGTGTGTGTGCGCGTGCGTGTCGGTGAATTCACATTGTAGCTTGGTGATAAAGCTCAAAGTTATAGACCAATATTAATAAATGGTAGCCCTGGCAACAGTGTTGAGTGTGTGAGTCAGAGCTCAGGCAGAGGGGAAGGCAGGGCACTGTGGCCGAACATGGATGCTCTCCATAAAACCACCTCCGAGTCTGGCCGTCAACCAGAGTCACATCTGTGCCAAACACGAGCTAGAGGACGGGTTGAATTACAATCACATCAGCATGAAATAATTGCATCAGTGAGCGTTTACACTACAGAGGAATCATTTTTGTTTTTTGGCACAGAAGGATCCAGAGATTGTTTGCTTTGAGTCCTCAAAGTAAACACATATCAAACCCACAGTGCTGTAAATCAAAGCAATTACATTTAATGACTTGTGCAGCAGTGTTCAAATAGTTTGAATGACATGAAGGATTATAGTACAGTAAACAGTCAGGGAACTACAACTCGGGTGTCCCCCTGGGATATACTGTTTTTGCGATGCACATTCCCCACTCTATCTCCGAGGACTGTATGATATTTTTGAAGCGACCATAATGGTTGCTGTGGATTTTTAGTGTAAATCAGTTTGACTGCTCCAGACAGTGGATGCCAGCCTCCTGATCCCTTCATAGTGCCTCTAATGCGGTCTACAGAAGGACAATACAGTAGGTAGTATAGAGAGAAAGATAATGAGGAAACTGGGAGTTGAGTTGAGAAAGAGAAAGGCTGTAAAGAGTTAATTAGTAGCAGCAGTCCTATCACTGCTTTTGTGACCTCAGTCACGTATACACAGTGCAGTCCTGTACGCAGCTGTCAATCTCTGTATAAAGTAAACAACAACTGGCTGTGTTGAGGTCACTCACTTCCAATCTTTGAGCCGCGTTTGTTTGCTGTGCTGCTGCAGAGAGAAGCTGATTACAAATCTTGCCACTTCCACAGCTACATAACAGTTAAATATTTTGACTTTCTTGATGCAGACTCATAATGTTTAGAATGTTTGCTCAGAAATGCAGAGACAAACAAAGTGATATATTTTATTCTTTAGACATTTTCTTTATCACCTGATGATCACTCAACTACATACAGTAGTTACACATGTAATAAATAAATGAGTAAACAAGCAGCCTGCTACATACGTAAGTATTTTCTACTTAGCAAGAGAGGTTAACTCTTTGCAGGTTTGAACTCAGTGTTTTTGACTCATGGTTGATGATTATTGATGCTTAAATTAATTTCTCTCATCGTCAAATCTAGAACAAACACTTGTGACCTCAATCTCCTCAACGCAAAGACGTTTTTAAACCTATTATTTTAAACATCCAGATCCTTGAGTCTAACGTTAATCTGAAATCTGCAAGTTACCACGGTCGTTCCATAAACGTGACTGTCAAGAATATCATTTTAATTTACTGTTGTCAGTTTCATTAGCACGTTAAACACAGTACATGATATCTTCTTTGTGCAGATTCTTGAAATAAGTGGGGACTACAAACACATGCTGCATTTGGAAAAATGTAACTTCTTTTCATCTGTAACATAAAGAATCCCAACATCTTGAAGAAATTTGGAGATTTCAGCACCAGCCATATAACACGGGTCTTACCTTTCTTTACGACATAATACATAATTTTGGGTGCCTTTGGCTGGGAGGAATATCTCCTCTCGTTGTGTTGACAAAGTGCTCTTAAATAGAGCTGGAAGTCCAAGTAAAACCAGATTGTTCAGGGAGATAGAGGAAGCAGAAGACAACAGGCAGTAAATCAGACGGCGTTCAGAGACAAAAGTTTGTAACTGGAGCTTCACGTATAGAGCAGGAGCAACACCTTTCTACAGTAGCAACCGCCAGAAGAGTTATAGCTGCAGTAAAAATCTCTTCTGTATAATGTTCATGACATTTTCATTGCACCACCATATACCACTTTCAGGATGAGTTTCTTAATGTAGGATGCAGTAATCATGACATTCACAGTAGGAGAATAAGAGTATACACAGTGTACTTTGATTTAAATGCTGATGTCATGTTTGTAATGACATTGCTAAAAGGTTGATGTTTGGCAGGTTTAATGTTTATAATGTTCACTGTCTTTTTTCAAGAAAACACAAGTAGAGCTGAAGTTTCATTTGTTTTCCAGGTATTTTGTCATTTTATATTGTTTATATTTGTTGGCCGTAGATAAAAACAGGAATATTTGTACCAAATTTCATTGAAATTCATCCAATAGTTGTTGAGATGTTTCACGGAAAGAAAAAAAAAAAAAAAGTCAACATTTTGGTGCTGAAACAAAAGTCAGCTGATCACCAAAGACATTAGGATACATGACTGTTGACACAAAATTTCATGGCAATCCATCCAATATATATATATTTCAGTAATAAACAAAACCTCACGGTAGTGCTAGATGAAAACTGAGGAGATCACCAGAGTCACTGAAATACATCATATGGGAACCATGATTGTCTACAAAATATCACAGTTGAGCTACCATCCAATATTAGCTGAGATATCTCAATGTGGATCAATGTGGTGGACACATTGACACACCGACAGATCGCTCTGCTAGCACGGCTTATTAAAAACAAATCTTCTCAGAAATTATACCCAAGAAAAATGTGCTTACAATGGAGTCTCAGCGACTTAAGACAAATGAAATCAGGAGACGATATCACGTGGATTGGAGGACTGGGAACTTTAAAGAAGGAATGCAGATAGAACGACAACAGATTTTAGCCAGTAGCTGATGATGGAGTCCTGAGTGTGATTGTCTGTCAATTCAGCTGCAGATGAATGAGCTGCACGGCTTTGATGTTGCGGCAGGTCACATGCCTGCTGTGTGTGTGTGTGTGTGTGTGTGTGTGTATGTATTTGTGAGGTAATGGGGAGTGAGATAGAGAGAAATACTGGGATTACTAGAAGGTCGGGAGCTGTCAGATGAGATGGATGCAAGACTTCTCCTTCGGCACTCAAATCACACACACACCCACATATACACACTCCGAGGTGGAGGGGTTTGAGTCCCAAGGCGCCAATGCTTCACTGACCATACACACACACACACACACACACACACACACAGACATGTTTAGATGGAAACGCACATGTACACTCACTCACATTGAACCAGATGTGTGTGGACATGCATGCACACAGACACACACATACACAAGCTTCATACATCCTACTGGGCTGCGCTCCAATCAGCAGGATTAATGAAGAGGTATCGCATTTTACAGTAAAGCAGCGTGTGGGGCTCCAGGGAACGAATGGCCAGAGTCTGCAATTCCTCAAGTCTGTCTTCAATAATGTAATCGACTTTTAGGTTATGAGATAGTATGGTTAAGGTAATTTGGAGAACTTGTGGCACGGTTGAGTTATGTTCCTTAACAAGACCATCACATGCAATCTGCTATTTTCCAGAGGCTGTGGACCCTCATGAATATCTACTGTGTGAATACTGAATTCTTGAGTAGAAGTATGATGGTGCAGTAATCCATGATCCTACTAATAACTGTGAAAGTGCATTTAAACCACCCGAAGCATTAGATAATACTGAAAAATCAAAACCAGCTTGGAAAATCTCAAAACTCAAGCCTCAACAATGAATTATCAAAGGAATACAGACCACCGTGTTCTGTGGTGAGTCTTCATGTCAGATGGGGTTACGACACAATGTTTTGGGGTTGTCTGACAATAAATGTGCCCACATTGAAAGAGTGATTTTGGGAAATGAGATCGACGTTGGTTTTGGTTTAACTGAGTTCAGTGTACAATTACCAGAGCCACTCAAGCAGAAAACTTGAGCTTTTTCTATTAATCCAAATAGTTTTTGTGTGCTTCATTCAACTTTTTGTAACAAGCTAGTGGTTCATTCAGTGCCTTCGTCAAAGGCACAGCTGTCATTCTGGATAGCTGAAAGAAAGCTGGCTGATCCAAGTGCAGCTGGTGAGGTGCGGGCATGTTTGGCAGGGTGCAGGATGATAACAGTGTGAGGTGACAGAGTCTTGTTCCAGTACTCCGGGGCTCTGGACGCTCACCAGGGAGACTTGTTACGCTTCCATTTTTCTTTCAGTGTCAAATTCCTAACCGCTGAGGAAATAACCCGACTTGTTGCAGGCGTGGGGAGGAACATGTCAGTGTGGAGTACAGTAGATGAGTGTCAGAGAGGCAAGTTTCAGTTGATAAAGGCTGGAGTGAGTGTATGATATGTTAAGAGTCAGCACAGCAATTTCAACTAATCCATCGTTATCAGGGTGTTTGTCTTCAGTCAGGATGAAAGCGGCAGAGCTTTGAGTTGTGTAAGCAAACGCAGACAGACTTGTGTGTATTTGTGTGTGTGTATGTGACTTGTGCAGTCTGGGGTCTATAATGTGTGTGATAACATGTTAAAGTAAAGGTCACACTATAAAAGGCTCGATCAGTGACCCAGATACTGAGTGGCTTCAACCTGAGGTCAAGAAAACCATCAGGAAATGTCAGTGGATATTTGAAGGATTCAGTGTTGCTCTGAAGACAGCAGTTGGACAGAACCAGTCCAGTTTAATTGTACTCTTGTTCGACCCCGCTGAACACTGCAACGACCAAAACAACTGTACTCCCATTTAGAAAGCGGTCTGTGTTCAGTCCCAAATGAATTCAGCAATGGTTCGTCGCAGACCAAACTTCTAGATATACTCTGTAATTCTGAGCTAAGTGGCTTCTGTAGCCAGGTGCGCTTTGCATTCTGGGATGCCGATGAGAAACATTAACAGTTGTTAGCACGTAACTGGGGAATGAATCAAGAACTGGCCCGGACCAACACGAAAAAACGTAAGTTACGTTCTACATGGACAGACTGGACCTCTGTGTTTATCCTCTTGATCCCGCCCCAGACACAACTAACCAATGAGTAGGTTATTTTCTACTACTACTATATAGATATGAAAACACACTGGTAGCGGCTCTGTGAGGTTGTACCAAGGCACAGCAGTGCTTTCAGCTATATGCTAATATTAGCGTGCTACCATGCTCACAATGACAAACATGCTGAATTTTAGCAGGTAATGGTTATAGTATTCACCATCTTAGTTTGACGTGTTAGCTGACGTGTTAGCATACTAACATTTGCAAATTTGCACGTTAGTACAGCAGAGGCTGATGGAAAATCTTTTTATTACAGGTAAACAAAAGTATTAGACATTTTAAAAATTTGCCCTGATGATGGCACTAGACCGAAAGTCAGAGAAAACCAAACTAATTATAAATCATCCTGAGGGAAACAAAATAAGTCAATAATTGTGAAAGCCATTAAAAAGAAAACACAGTATTATTTATGTTTAAATATTTTACACAGTTACAGGACAGAAAAAATACATTTTAGAGACAGGAATTACATTTATACTAACAGGAAATCCTTGGAAATGTCATTGTTTCATTTGGCAGTGGAAAATAACTACATGTGCTTGTTACAGTTGACTACAGTTGATGTGCAGGAGGTCGTTTTGCAGCTCCAGAAATAGCAAAAAGCCTAAAGCAGCATGGTTTCAAACAATGCACCTCACACTGGACTCCATCAGACTTCCCTTGGCTGATATTCTGAGCTTTTTAATGACGTCCGGTGGCCAGAAAAGAGCAGTGAAGTCAGATGAGAGTCCACAGGAAGATATTGACTTCAGGGACCAAACGAAAACACCCAAATAAACAGGGAAGCAAGTCAGTAAACAGGAAAATACACAGAGGAAGGCACCTGGCTCAAGTGCACGTTGCCTTCAGGGACCTGGGACACACTCCATGCTGTGTTGTTTCCTATTTATTCACAGGGTTTCCTCACTTCCGGATATCCTGTGTATGTGTGTGTGTGTGTGTTTATGTGTGTTAGTCAGTGAATCTGTCATTGTGTCAGCTTGTTTGTTTAACGATATCTATAATTGGAATCATTAATTGCACTTTGGAATTTACTCCATCTTAATTATGTAGGATGTTACAGTGTGTGGAGGAATGCCATTGTGCTCACTAGTGTTTGTGGATGACCAAGTGATCGAACACAAACACACGTGTGCTCCCAGAGCCCACACAGACATTACGTGGCTCAGTTCCTGCAGCTTGATTAGAAGTGGATATTCTGCTTTTACACAAATCCCTAATCAGGGATACGTTTTAAGCAAATTAGGGACAACAGGCTGGAAGCAAATGAGGAAAAATCTAATGAGAAATCACTGCAAGCATCTGCTGACTGTCTGATAAATGAGCAACAATCAAGCTTAAAGCGGTTCTAATTGATATTTTCTATAATGACAATGGATCATATGACTATGTGCAACATGAAAGGAGTTGCTCATTATAATGAACCCTTACCTGCGTCTGCTGCAGTTGGCCTCTGCTCTACGGAGCTTTGTAGTGTCTTTCAGCTCATTGTTTTGTCTGTCAACATCAGGCATCCCGGTCACGGTACATCCAACAGCTCTCGGTCAAGAGGAATGTGGACTTGTTGTAGATACTTGAAGACATTTAGTCCCTCATCCAGCTTTACTGTGGTGGTTCAGTATGACTGCACTCATAGCTTTTTTTTTGCAGGCAGCAGTTTTCAAGAAACAAACAGACAAAGTTAGTGCATAGCTGTTGAACATGCAGCCTTATATTCCCTCAGGATTCACAGAGAGACATAAAACAGGGTTAATAGGTTTAAATATAGACTGTATGTAAGTTAATGTAGAGCATTGAATACAAATCATACATGAACCTGGCCTAAATTGAGTTTCATGTATGGCTGAAGAAATGATATATTGAGCCTTATGACTTAAAGTATTGCGCAGCTCGTGTCCGTACATTCAGGAGCTCATAATAGGCTTGTGAAGGGATTAGCGTAGTGCCTAACTTAACCTCTTCACCTCTCAAAATAAGGCCTCCGCACCACTGCGAACAGACAGCAGCTGAGGGGAGAAAAGGCAGCCACCTCTCAGCTGTGGGGGCTTTCGTCTTGTCCCCACAAATTCCTCTTTCGTCTGACACTTGTAAACTGCTCCACCATAGCGGGCTCTGACCCCTTTACAAAAGGAGGATTTCATGTCAAACCCAACCAGTCAAGTTGGCCCATTATATGCACTGGTTGGGGGTTAAGCTGTGCTCCGGCAAACAGTGAAACAGAGCTGAGGCTGCTGTCACAGGGAGATTTAAGCCCATGAGCTGCTTTTTTGATGCAGATATGGTGTATTTGGAAAGCAGGGGGAGACTTGAAGGGGGGAAGTACTGCCAAATTCTCTTTTTTTAGCTTGTTAAAATGTAAAAACCTCATCATTATCTTACATGGAAACTGCCATGTTACAAGAAAAAGAAAGCCACAACCCCTCAGAGTGGAGATTACATCCAAACATTAGTGATGAATCACTGTTTCATAGTGAAATATAAAACGTCTTCATATGAAATAAAGTCAAGACAGAAAATAACAGAACATACATGTGTTGGATGTTAAATAGCGTTATGAAATCTACAAATCATTCTGCCATCCAAAAATATGATACGATATGGCATCTATTAAAAACTACAATCAAAAAGACACTTTTTTATTGGTTAAACTTGTCACTGTAATCTGAGAGAATAATACGATTTACGTGAAATTCAGTCCGTGTAATGGTTGGAGGCCCTCAATTTTAAAACCTCTTGTGGGAGGAGAATAAAAACAAACCTCTGGGCGATGAGGCTCCGCTGCTGCAACCCCGTCATGTGGAGGACTTTTATAGGTGTCAGCAGTGACCAATGGAAAAATGGAGCCGCTGCAGTCAGCACGCACATGCTGACCTCAGTCAACATATCATCCAGCCTGCCTGTTAGCTCAAACACCTTCTTCTCCAAGGTCTCATGACAAATGCTATTAATAGCACATTTTGTTACCAAGATGTACCTTTCCCTGAACACTTATCTACGATTTAAAGTGATTAAACCAGCCCCCATAACCAGCGTAACCTCTATCACAGTGAACAAATGTTATTTTAGCCTTTAATAAAGGTGCCATGCCTCAACAAGCGGAGCATATTATTCAATGCATCACTTAACTGATGCTGCACTGACAGGATTTTGGAAATTAAAGTAAAAGAAGAGGATAAAATGGTGCATTGAATCATTGTTATACAGGCTATATTTTTATATATATATGTATTTTCAAGGTGTTTCTGAATATTAATGACTGGCTTTGCATGTGGTAGTTAAGCAGTAGAATTGAGCAAATGCTCCATTATGTATATAGTATATGTGTGCATTAATGCTTGATTGATGCTTGATACTAACTGTGTTATAACTGTAAGGAAAATGTTACCATAATATTTTGCTGGTGATTTTCTCATGTCAACAAATCTCATGCAGAACCAAACCAAACGATGAATTGATCTACTTACAGGTATTGTGTGTATCCAGAGTCTGATATATCGTATTCCTCTCTGCCACAGACATCCATTGTGTCCAGAAGCTATTAAAACATGTCAGTGAGCCACACCGCTGCACTGGGTGACATGTTCCTTTACCATGAAAATAATGGTCATGGTAGTTTGTTAAGAAACGGCTCCAAAGAGTAATAACTGTGATCACGTTTTCAGTCTCTGAATAGTAGATCGTAAAGTAGACATGTGGACATGGTTCTGTTTTCAGTTTGTTGCTAGCTTGTTGTTCTACATGTAAGAATCTCTTGACTTTGTACTGAAGCTCTTTGAGAAATCTATAATGTACAATATAGAATGAAATCAAGAGTTTTAAATTAATTTGGAGAACAACAGAGGTCTGCAATGTCACAGAGGAACACAAGGAATACAATACGTATGTAAGTAGGAAAATGAGCAACCTTAAAGGAAGATTTTTCAACTTGAGTTTTATTCTCAGAACTGTGGCCGTCATACTAAGTTTGCAGAGATTCAAGGCCTCCCAAAGCTTTCCAATTAACTTAGCATAAATGATTTCAATCATTTGTCGAAATCCAGTCTGTGCAGTTCCTGACTGCATAGGGACTGACTTGATAAGGGTCACCGCAATTTAAAACAAGGTTGTAAAATACTGGATTTGTTCTTCTATTAAACAACAACAGTGCAACAGCAAATTCATTGTGGATGAAATGAATCTGGAAGTGACTCAACATGTGCGGAGTAAATCCAAATTATGTCACAATTTACGAGTAAAAAATCCCAAAGTCAGTATGTGCTCATAAATACTTTTTTTTTGTTGAAATCATTATACATAATTTACTACAATACTACCAAATTGTGTACTTTCATTATGGTTACATATGGTCACAATGGCCTTTTGAGTGTGTTCAGCTGCAGAGCTGAGCTGCTTATCTACGAAGCCAGTCCTTCTAAATTCAAATAAAACAACACCAACTGTCCCTGAACAAAATGGTCAAACCAGCTGACCAGTGAGGAGCAGCTCTCTGTGGATCCATAACCTCGGCCCTGACTGTTGATTCATGATCTCAGCCTGTAGTCTCTAACAGTGCAGCAAAATAAGCAGGACGTCTTGGCTAAACAAAAGCATGGCACTCATAAATCTATCAGAGTCCCCTCTGAGATCCTCCAGGCCATTAGCGCAGTGCAGCAGTGTGGCACCTTCAGGGTTTGGGGGTCATAGCGGAAAGGGAAAGGCATAACACACTGTAACAACGGGGACTCACTCGAACTCACGCTGAGCTGCTGCAAACCATCATAGAGAATTTCCTGATCGTATGTCTAACCTTTCAGCAATTTTGGCGACAGCCTGCAGTGCATAACATGCTTCTGGCCCCAAGAATCATGTTTCCTGTTACAGACAGCGCAGTTAAAAGAGAAGGAAAGATATGTTCTCATAGAAAGCCAACGTTTTATTTTAAATGACACATGATCTTACGAATCAACTAGGTTCATCTTACATAAAGAGACTGATCTGTGTCCTTGGATTAGGATGAGTCTATACAAGGGAACTCCTGAGCAGTGTTTGTAAAAAGGGCTTGTTTCTCTATATACAGAGAACCAGGTGTCTACGGAGGTGTTACAGCCAATTAGACCCTAGAGTAGCTGAACAGGTAGTGAGTCCTGTGTGTTTGACAGATTTAAATGACATTACAAGTTTGATGCTTCATGCTACATCAAGTCGTAGCTTTTGTATCTTGGATAAGCTACTAGCTGTGATGTGGATCTTACACAAGGTGAAGTGAAATACAGTTGGGTATCATCTGGTTGTCATCATCAAGGATGCCTACAAGCATATTGACAGGACCAAAGCAAAGAGCTGCACAGGTTTTTGAACTTAACTCTTAACTTCAAAATGCGAGACACAAACTAGTCTGAGCACATCCAACTGCTCCATTATGATGCTCCCGATCTCTCCCCGAGTCTTTTGTGTTTTCTTTATAATCTTGCTGCAAACTCAACCGACAATGATGTTTTCATTGAGTCAATAAACAGTCGCAATCAATCATACTCCTTTTCTTTACATGACAACCTTTTGAACTTTGCCCTTACTGCACGCCCCAGTCAAAACAGCAACACAATGGATATTAAGTCTACAGGTGCTCAATATCACTGATGAAGAGCCAGTTTTCATTAAACAATGGCTGAATTCTTGGCTGTCCTGATGGATGTGGATGCTACGTCCAGGTTGACATTCTTCAGCATTTCCTCAACGCACGCTGTGCTACCTTGAGGGCCTTGAGCAGCCCGCATATTTTCCAGGCGGCACATCCTCAACTGATCGAACTGGGATTCCAGCGGCTTATAAGCAGCAGGTGTGAGGCCAATGCGTACTTTCCAAGGATGTTAAGTCAATGCAAGACTCATTAATGTCCTTCCCCTGCCTCTGCAAACAAAAGGACTGGAATGCAGGAGGATGCTTGTCGGCATGCCGCAGATGGAGGAGATACGGTCTTCTGAATAGGATCCTGATCACTGGTCAAAGATAATGTACACACTGGGTGCTCGCTGGGACTTTTTCAGTTGGGGCTGAATAAGAATAAAAACTGAAAACTGCAGGAATAGCACCTCTTTACAGGACTTAAGGGACAGAATTTTTGTCACAAACAGACAATACGATAAATTTAAGCCATCTGGTCGTAACTGTTACTCAAGTTGACAATGTGGTGAAGCAAGAATCCATTTAAATCAGTGAAAAGGATTTGAGGAAGGATGCATTTGTTTATAAACCAGTTAAACTACAAGAGAGCAAAGAGCGGTCAGCATAAAAGGGAACATATTACCACTTTCTGTGTCTGCTGTCTGACTTGAACCACATTTTAAATATTGCCATGGTGATTGTTGGAGATGGGTCTGAGAGCTGAAATTGCACATAATTGCTCTATCTCAGCTTGAGCGAGTTCTCAGAGGCCTTAAAGTGCAGGGAACAAACAATGATGCTCTTAAACAGCAACAAGGACAGAAAAAGGCATTTCAACCAGCAACGTATCTGAGTTCTTAAAAAACAATTATTTTATTTATGATTTAGTCTCTATTCAGAAGAAACAGGATTGTTGACCTGCTGGATTGTACTTTCTGTTTGATGAAAACAAATGAAGACATGAATATTTCTGTTCTTATCAGATGCATGATGTCACAGACAAAACAAAAGTTAAAAGATAAATGAGTGACTCTATTGAGATGTCCATGTTATTGTGTCTGCAGGATGAACAGCACAAATCCAAATATTGGCTAATGACGAACATTAACGGTTCTTTAAGTCAATAATTAATTATATCAAGAATACATATTGCATTAATTAGGAAATATATTAGTGTCTGTGATACAGCGCCCCATTAGTGTGCAATAAATAAAGCAACATTGGTTGTTTGTTCAAATTCAAACTTAAAAATGTAACATTTCTCTTACTGTTGTGCAAATAATGACTAGTAGCACACTGAAGCAACTGTGTCTCTGGTCTTTTACCAAAAGTAATCAGTAGTTTCTTTTAATCAAGACAATAATCTTTCCCGCACCTTTAATCAGTCAGTTTTAGTTGTCTCAACTCACCCAGAACTTAACCACAAAGGTAGAAAATGAGATAACTCATGTGAGTCATTTTCAGGATAGTGATTATTCACAACTTAGTTACACTTGTTTACCTCCCCAATTCATTGCCTTTATTTCTGTCTGTTTAAAAAACAAATAGTAGTAAGAAATGCCAACTAAAATAAGTTATGGAAGATCTTTGAATAATAAGCTCTGATCTGCAAACAGACAACTTAAAAGCAGAAAACAAGGCTGAGTTGCTCATGGTCAGTCAAGATAACTGTTGATATGGACGCACTGGATTCAAGCGATAATTTACACTTGCTGTGTGGATTCAAATATAAACCGGATAGAATAAATATTGCAAACATAATAGCAGTCCTGTTTCAGTGGTGTCTTTCCACTGAGTATTTCTGCAACAAACATCAACCTTTAGACTGGTCACCATGGCCACTGGAGTGGCCTCAGCTGGCTTGTCAAGGTGTTTTAATGTAGCCTGTTGATGGATGGCTCCATTACTGTACCACAGCATGCTGTGTCACCTCCAGCTGCACGCAGCAGCGGCTCACTCCCCTCCCCATCTGAGGATGTTGTCTTATTGTTTGCACTGGAGGAAATAAATATGCTTAAAAAACAAAACAAACAAACAAGAAAAATATCTCCTGCAGAAATACTTCCTGACGATAGGAGAAGCACTTGATTACAACAAGCGACCGGGAGATAAGGCAAGTGTTGACCGCAGTGATGACGAGGGACTACATCCTGTTGGAGATGGCCTCGCTGTAACACTCTGTCCTGAGGATCCAGACTGCACAAACCAGACAGAAAGGGGTCAAGCAGCTGTTCTTTCATTTGACTGAATCGCTGAAGCAGAGCAGCAGTGAGGTGAAAAAAGAAGAGCAGAATGGACTGAGGTAAAGCCACCACAACAAACAAGGTATGGCCCAGATCAAGGTGCTCCCCCATCGTCATCCTGCACGCTATCTGAACCACATTAGTCAAGCTTGAAAAGACTCCCCCTCCTCCCCGCAAGACCAGTGAAGATGGACGAGCAGCAGGGAGGCACATGAAATGCAGGTAAAGGAGGGAAAAAAAAGGGAAAAAGACAGAAAGTTACAACTTTTCTGTTCTGTTCGAGACAAAGGCCAAGACTTTTTGTCTGCACACAGCCAAATGGCTTCACTCACTAATAAATCCCATGTGTTCATGTCTATGAGGTGTTAAATCTGAGGGGTCCGGCCCTCTTTGACCTCGGGGCAGTGCTGAGCTGTGCAGGGCGGAGGACCCCTGAGACCTGACCACACTGTCATACAAGCTCAGATGTTGCATTTATTCTGTTGCTTGAAATTCAAAGCACGAGGCTCATTTGTTCTACTAAAAGACATTTTGAGTTGGTACACAAGGTGCCGGCCCTTGACAGAAAATTCAGTGTGTGTTTCTGTGTGTGTGTGTGTGCCCATGAAAATGCTAAGGGGCATTCACTCTCAGATTGATACAGCTCCACAGCCTACCATCAGGGGTCCTCTGAAATGGACTGATAAAAAATTTACCACTTTACAATAAATTTTTCACTGAACTTGGACTGACTGTTAGTCAGGTCTAGTGAAGAAGAAGATGGTCCAGGTCAAAAGAATTTAGAAAAGCCTCAAAAAGTCGTCAGATTTGTAATAGCTTAATTGAATATAATCGGCTACTTAAATTGCTCCAGTCATGCATAAACTTTAATCTTACCTTGACTGATTAAAGAGCTCCTCCTGCTTTAATACGGTGCCGTTTTTAGAGGTAGAACAAAAGAGAACATGACTGGAGGGAGCAAATATTGTTCAACTTCCTGATTAGATCTGCAGTGAACCAGGATATGAACCTCGAGTGAATGTGGTCAAGAGACTCCTAAATTACCTCTTCGCTCAACTCTGCAATAATACACTTTTAATTCATTCCTTTAGGCTAATTCAACAATGCAAACATATAGACCCCTAAATTAAGATGAGAAGCCAATTTCCTTTACCAATTATGCCTTTCATTTTGTTTTATGCATGTTTGTTACGTTTGCCAAAAAACTGCAGCTGCAATCTAAACAGAAATCAAACAGAAATAAATCAAATGTATTTCAGCGACTGCAGGGCAGAAAATTTGCTTCAGACGACAAACTGTTTCACAGCAATGGAAACATTTACAGGCTGATGTGAAGTGGTAGTGTTGCAGTTTTGAGTTGTGTATAGGGTATTTGTTGCAGGCATAAACATGAGAAACTGAGCCCTACTAAACACAGCTGAACCCCACTGAGCTGCCGGGCACCTGTTTTCTGCAAATGCAAGCAAGCTTTTGCACTTCACAATAACACCCTCCACTTGCTACCCATCCTTCCCTTCCCCCAATGCTGAAATCTTGACCTCAGGGGATTTAGACTCTTCTTATCACAATTCCACGGATCCTCTGTCCTGGATTATTCCCATCCTGCACAGTGACTAGTGGGTGCCAGCAGGCCACGACAGCCGACACAGATGGGAGTCCAGGCCTGTGATGGCTTCCATATGTCACATTGCTCTTGTGAGACTGTGCATTTTTTTTAATGTTTTTCTTTCCATCTCTCATCTCTTTGCCTGTTTTGCTCTTTAAAACAGCGTGAGCAGGGAGTAAGAGGTGAGCGCTGTCGAGGTTGGAGAGGGTCAAACGTGATGCCCATTAATACATTTCAACGCAAAGCGGGGATTCAGTCTCAGCTTGAAGTCTACCTTTCGCTGAATGATCGTTGTGAGGTTAAAGACTGCAAGGTTAAAGCGACACATTTTACTGGCAAGAAGCCGACAGGAGATAATTTGTACATTTTGGAGTGCCTTCAGTGTCCACTGAGGCTTGGACTTGGATCCATGTTGCGATTTCCCACCATAACTCCTTCCACTATTAACTGTCATAGACTCAAGACGTCTTTAAGTTACCCTCGGGACGCTGTGACGCGGCTCTTGTTGTTGTATGGTAAATATGAACCAATCGGAAGCTGAGAAGCTCACTTTGACATTGCAACACTGGGAGGTTTTCCCGTCTTGACTGACACATGAGAACACTAATATTCCCTGTCTGATTATAATCCCTGTAGTCGACCTCATTAGCCAGGCATCTGCATTGAACCCTGGCTGAGTAGGGTCCAGGAGCTCAGCTGTCAGTCAACACCTTTTTCTTCAAACAAAAGGCATCAGGGAGAAATAATCCAGCTCTCTCTCTCTCTCTCTCTCTGGAGCATATGAACAGTCTGTTTTGGGAT